>WSYH01016915.1:0-12565 GCA_036426205.1 Ascaphus truei
TATATATATAAATATATATATATATATATATATATATATATATATAGCAAATGGAAATATTCCTGTATGCTGATTTGCATGTCTTAGACAGGTCTGCAACCCCGCCTTTCATCATTATCACCCAGCGCACTTCCACTGCAGCAAGGGATTCTGGGAAATGACATGCAAATGGGCACACAGTGTCACCTTTTGCTTCAAAACCATTTTTAACATGGTTCCATATTGGCTTAAGCTTGCTGCATGGTCACAGCTTTAAGCACAGCCAGGGTTAAGATGCATAGCCAGAAAACCCATCCACAGACAGCCGTTTCGACCTTAATGGGTCTCATCAGTGTGGGGTTGGTTAACTGGCTATGCAATGAAGCGTATGGGGTTTACCATACTTAGTTAAGTTATGGTGGGACAAAAACCCTTCACAGCAAAGCATATAGTAAATGGAAATATTCCTGTATGCTCATTTGCATGATATATATTATATATATATATATATATATATATATATATATATATATATAGTTATATTATATATTGTTAGGCGGACCATGTTAAAATGCGACGTCATCTCGCCTGCTGACAGTAAGAGGCCTGGTAAGTTGTGGGGCATGCCCGCAGTAATTATGGAGTTTTGCCTCCACCCTGGTGGGGTGCCCTGTGTAGGGATGGGAGTGTCACATGCTCTGACTCCATGGTTAGTGATGTCAGGGTGTTGGTCAGCTTCCAGAGTAACATAAGGTACGCACTGAGTCTCAAGTGAGATCTACGTTCAGAGCTCTGCCAAGAGTGAGGATGTTCTGCTGGCAGGACCAAGTTCAGTACTAGCCTAAGAGACTGAAAGTTATGTTTAGTAACCAGAGGAGACTGTGGTCCGGACCTGGGCACGGGCAGGTGATCCCTTGCTGGGGATAGGAATCCCTATCTAATGAAGATACACCATTTTAAAGGGAGGCACTGACTGCATAATGAGTGGGCTGAAGAATATCTGTCGAGTGGGCAGCTAAGCCCAACATCACCCATAAAGCTGTTCATCATTCACAAACCCTCTCGTGTACTGTGTGAGTGAATGTACAGAGGGGACACCACGGATGAGTTCCTCAACGAATCATCCCCTGCGGGACGCAGGGCCCTGTATGAGGTGGAGGCGGCGCAGGTGACTGGTAGGTGATACTCAGCAACACCGACCTCAGCTGCGTTTCGACTGGGGTTGTGGCTGGAGTGCCTGGTCCTGCCCCACATTGGGGGTGGGGTGACGCGCTCGGTCAGGCGTGGGGGAACTCAGGAAGTCCCCTGTTAGCCAACGCAGGTGCACCGACCAGAGGGCACTACCACGGTGGTACTGTATGTGGATGGGGCCGGTTCGGTCGCCATGGTCTGAGTTGGGGGGGCCAATGTAGATTGGGGGGTGGGTTGGTCAGGCCGGGGTTCAGAATACTAGTTACATATAGTATTAATATAATATATATATATTATAGGGTATGTATGAGGGCGGGATAGACGAGTGATGAGTGGGCTGTATGCGAATATTGCATAGTTTGCTGTTCCTGGTGGAGGTTTTGGTCACTTTTTTGGGGGGGAAGTCACCAACATCAGTGTGGGGACTACTAGAGTATGATTCAATGATATATTATATATATTATATTGATAGATATATTGGTGGACGAGAGTGTTCCGCTGAGCGTTATCAGTAGGGTCGCGGTGTAGAGCACCAAAAGACTGGAACAGTGAATAGAGAGATGCTGCAAACCAGTTCTCAGAGTGCTAATCTCCTCAGACAGAGAAAGCACACTGAGACTGATTAAACAGGGCTGACTCATCAGTGAAACAAGTGCTTTAAAAGCAGTAAGTTGGTCACAGAAGGTTAGTTTGTTTTTCCATGTGAGGGTGAGAGACCTCTCCCGGCTAGGAAGCCGTAGCGCTGCTCTTGTCCCCCAGTCCTGCGAGGAGCTTGCTGCTAGGAACAGCTGGGACCCCAACCCAGGATAAAGATAAAGATTGTTTCGAGGCTGACCAGCCTGCTCCCTGGAACCCTGTTCCTGTTTGGCTGTTGGAGCTGCATTACAGATAAGACTTTATTATTACACTTATTGTTATACTTTGTGCAGCATATGTTTTGGGACATAACCAGGCTTTATTTTCTATAAAGTAGATTTTAAAGGACAGTGCACCTGTACTTTATTTTGGTTGTAGCTAATAACCCACTATAGTTGACCGTTTCCCATCGTGTCTAGCATCTACTGACCCCCGCCGCGAGGCCATCCTGCATAGGTGGTGTCAGAATGGGATGCTACACCTCTGGGGGTCGTAGATGAAGATTGTTGAGACACTGACCTCAACGGGAAAAAAAAACGCGTTATTTTGCTGAAGCATTGAATTTACAGCTAGCAGTGCGAGTGTAAAGTTGCCCGTCGGGTATGAAAGGTTGCTGTGTAAAGGCTACGCCTTTTGCTGAAGCGAGTGATTTGCAGCTAGCAATGCTGTTGTGTAAATTTACCCTGTCTGGTATAAAAGAAAGTTAAAATGGATTTGGCAAAGATGTTGCCCTAAGAAGAACCCAGAAGGTTCAAAGATTGTAAGCCCATACAACTTATGTGTGTTGTGCAAAGTCAGCCTCGTCGGGTGTGGAAACCCCCCCCAAAAAACCCAGGTTTTAAAAAATGGCCGCCGTCACTTGTCGTTTTGCAATATACATAACCCTATACAAAACAGTGTCCCTTCAGCCCATATGATGATTATGATGACGATGCATATGTGGCCCCGAGAAGAAAGACGTACCCGCAGAATGAAAGCTGCAAAAGTGACCAGTGTGGTGTGCCAGTACCACTGATGTCTCTGGAACAATAACCAAAGAGGAAAAAGAAAATATTTTCCATGTCACGAGGAAGTGACCAACATTTGAGCCTGCGATATCAGGACAACAGGCGTCAGCAAGCCACCGAGATGTGCTGCAGACCAGAGTGATGGGCAGAATTGTCACGGGAATGGTTGGCAAAGGAAAAAGGAGCAAAGGGAAGCTGAACTGATCCAGACAGGAGGCCTTAGTTCTCCTGCACTCCAAACTTCCCACCGTGATTATGATGTCTTGCAGGACGCAATTGAATAGGAGCGAGAAGCGAACGCCGAGTACAGAGGTGTTCTAACACTCCCAGCTATACTTGAGTATGAGCGTTAAAGAAAACAGAAGCGTCTCTTACGAGTGAGATGGAGGAGGCTGATGACAAGTTTGTAGGCAACACCGCGCAATTTGCTACCATGGAATCAGAGAGAACAAGTCCTGATTGGGATACTAAAGATGTCCGCGAGAGAAATGTGCAAAACTTCATCAAAGACTAGAAGTTTTTCTCACCAAGAGCTTGCGCGCTTAAAACAAGAGCTGGAGCTCTCACGCCAGGAGGGCCACTGTCTAACTACAGAGCTGGGTACTTGACGAAAGCCATGATGACGTCCTAAGGATATAGAGACGTGAAAATGGAGATATACACCTGAAGGAAGAGGTTATAAACCTGACTGTCAGGTCAGTGTGTGGGACTGAGAAGCTTTCACCAAGCCAGAAAGTGAAGACGCAATTGGCAGAAAAAATTAGAAGTACATGCTACACGAAGACAATGCAAAATGCTGGAAAAAAGAAATGCCTCGCCCTCAGAGCAGCTGAAGGTCACGTTGAACATCACAAGAGCTTCGGTGGAGGCGAGCTTAGAAACCAGTGACTCTGGGTGAGAGGGAACGAGAAGACCAACAGACTAGATGCAAGAGACTGGAGAGCAGAGAGCAGCGCATCCCATGAGTACGTATAACCAAGAGAAAGACGCTGGAAAACAGAAGCATCAGCGATCCTAGCACAAGAACTGCAGAGCTCCAAAGGATGAAGGAGGCACTGATGCAAACCCAGATAGTAGCACCGGGAAGAGGTGAAAGCCCTGAGGGGGACTGGCAATGCATCAGATTGAAGATTTGCAGATCGAGGCTGAGCGTCGAGATGCAGCGTTGCCAAGAGGGAGGAGATGTCCGTCCATCAGGTGGCCTGCCTGTCATTGCCCATGAAACCGAGATGGGTGATATCCACAGGCGGCTGACTACACGACCAGCGGGGCCCGGCACAGCTGGAGCTGGACAAGGTCCGTGAGGGCACCAGAGCTGCAGGTCCAGAATAAAGAAACAAGACAGATTTAAGACCTTGCGTCTGACTCTGCTAGGAGATGTAGAATCGCGACTCACTCTAAAGAAGCTGAACTAGCAGCTGACTGGTGTGAAAGAAGAAAGAGACAGAAGGACAACTTCAAGACCTGAGAAAGGGACTGGAGTCTGAAGTGCTGGCCGCAAGATGGCGAGAGAAACAAAAGTGTGACCTAGGTCAAGGAGCTCGAGCTCTGAAGACAAGCGGGGACACTTACGTTGGATCTGCCTGGCTGCCAGCAGGAGGTTTCTCAGATGACTGGAGGAAAAGCTTACAACCCAAGACAGAGACGTATTGGGTCACTGAGAGCAGTCCAAGAAATGAAGGTGGCGGTAGAGATAAGCGCATGGCAGGCACTCAACGAAGCAGAGACCGGTGATACCGTTGCAGTTCTATAGTCTACTTTCCACAAGGCAACGAAGGCGAAGCCAAGTGGCGATTCAGTAGCACAGTAAGAATCCAATCATACTACTAGGTGGCCCAGGTGGCTGCCAGAGTGGGATTCCTTCCATGGGGCAGCCACTGTGAAGAGCATGTCGCAGGGAGATGGAAGTGTGCCGTAGATCATAGAATGTCGAAAAGACCGGCACATTGTGGTCCATCGACGATTTCTCACACGAGTAAGTTAAAGATAGTCAAGACAGAAAGCCCAAGCCTGGTGAGTCTGCTGACGGTTAAAAGAGAGGTGCCATGGGTGCACTTCGGGTTAATAATAATCCCGACGCAAGTTGAAGTAGTAAGATAAATATGGGTGAACCTAACACTGAAGGTACGCTGAGGGAGACAAGGTCCAAAAGCCATCACCGGCTAAAACCGAGTTTGCTGTCATCACAAAGAAGGCCAAACAGTCCACTGGCGAGTGTATGCAATGAGCTGATCGAGGTCAAGGCTCTTCTACAGGTGAGGAGACTCTGAAACACAGGAGATAGTGAGGTACCGATTCCAACGGGCCAGATGCCCTGGTATTATACCCAAAAAGAAAATGCAAATTGGAAAGAATGATGAAGAAAAAAAAAAGGGGTAGGGAAGGCCGACGTCAGATATTTTCGACAGGTGCTGTGATAGGGCCACTCCACAGGGTACAATGTTTCGCTGGTGGGGAGAGGATATGTGACAGAGGTCACTGACTCATTAGGCTTGGAACAGTGAATGGAGAGATGCTTCTGCCAGTTCACAGTTGGTTAATCTCCCAAGACAGAGAAAGGCACTGCTGAAGACTGATGGTAAACGAGGGGCTACTCATCAGTGAAACAAGTGCTTTAAAAGCAGGGGAGTTGTTCACAGGAAGGTAGCTGGTGTTGTTATCCACGTGAGGTGGAGAGACCTCTCCCGGCTAGGAAGCCGTAGGCTGCTGCTGGTCCCCCATCCTCTAGGAGCTATGCTGCTGGGACCAGCTGTGGACCGCCAACCCAGGATAAAGATAAATTGTTGCGAGGCTGGACACAGCCTGCTCCCCGGAACCGGATCCTGTTTGCTGTTGGAGCTGGCATTACAGATAAGACTTTATTATTACACTTATTGGTTATACTTTGTGTAGCATATGTTTTGGTCGGATAACCAGATTAGCTGGCTGCCCTGTTATAAGGGCTCCAGAAGTGATTAGTTGTGTTCCCTAAGTGAAACGGGAGGCTTTATTTTCTAGAAAGTATTTTTTTAAAGGGACATGCACCCGTACGTTATTTTGGTTGGTGCCTAATAACCACTATAGTTGACCGTTTCCCATCATGTCTAGGTCGTCTTCCTGACCCGCAGAGGCCGCGATGCGTCCATGCCAATATATATATAATATATATTAATATATCTATATATATATATATATATATTATATATAAATATAATAAAATCACTACAGATATTAGGTAAACAAAAATCCCTAGATATAATGTAGTTTCAAGATAAATACAGTATAGACAAAATAGCAAGATGTCAGTGTTTTAACTGCTATGAGTGTTTTTTACTCCTGTGAAAGTGTACAAGTAACCTTTAAGGAAGTGGTGTGTGGGATCTGTCTTAATTATTCATGAATCTCGTTGAAAATATTCTATTGCTGCTGCTTGCCGGATAATTGGTTCCGCTTCTTTTCAACCCATTTTCCATATTACTAACTGCTGCTCTGCCTAACATGCAGTTTATCTTTTGCTATTGTGTGCATCTCTTCTACCTGCAAGCAGTATTCACTCTGTGGTTTTTGTACAGTGCTGTCTCTTGATTTGATTCACACACTTCACTGAGGACAAACCGTCCCCCCCACGCCCCACCCTCCCCTTTGGCTGGCAATTCAGAGAAAGCATAATGCAGATTCTGCAGCGGCAAGGAATTGTAATATCTAATACGTTGAACCTACCATAATATTTATCATTTTATTTTACATAAAATCATAGGGACAATAGTTCTCTATTATTTCATAAACATTGCAAACAATGTCATTTGAACTTCTTCAAAATGTAAAATGTTATCACATTGTGAAGGTCATGATAACACTACATTGTAGAAATATTCTTTTTTTTGCCATGGGATCGTTACATAGTTACATAGTTTGTTTAATGTTTCCAAACATTGACGAATCTTTTTTACCAGAAATTAGTGGGACAAAAATCCGATAGGTTATTGATAATTATATATTCGTATAATATATGTGTGGTTTGTATGTTATTATAAATATGTTTCTTAAATAAATATGCTGATCCAGAGTGGTCAGAGAGTTTTCCTAAATAACAAGTAATAACCATAACCTTAGCTCTAATTATCACGTAAACAACTTGACTAGTACATATTGCCCTAAGAGCCTTTCCTGTTGGTAGCCCTCGAAACATAAGCTTGGACCACAATTCTGCTGTAGCAGGGTAGTCAACCTCAAGTCCTCAAGGGCCAACCACAGGAGTTGGGTTTTAAGGATATCCCTGCTTACGACACAAGTTGCTGCAGTCAAAGACTCAGACTCAGTCTTTGACTGAGCCACTAATTGAGCAACTGTCCTGAAGCAGGGGGTATCCTTAATGTGTGATTGGCCCTTGAGTAAAGGCTTGGCCACTTCCTGGCCTCCTGCTGTTAGAAGTGAGGTTAGACCACAACCCCAAATATTAATCACATACTCGTTATTGTGTTTATTTGCCCTGACTAGGAGCACCTACAAATGTAGTGGGGCGTATAACGCTCCTGGCTGGCGGGCGTTAGCGGAATCACAGACCGGGTAGCCCTGCCCCTTTTTTACACGCGTGTTCAAAGGTTTTAACTAAATGGAGCCTTACTCATGTGAGAATACTACATTGAAGTTAACGATGTTATTTTTCACATTGCATGTAGCATTGATATTTTGTCTTTGTCACTTTAGCAGAACTGCATAATCCCATACTAGATGTTTTGGGCACATTAACGTGAGTGAACGTTATGAGAATTTGAATCGGCTTTTGAGGCTTTATGTCAGACAGAAATTTTGTGCCAATAGACTGCAGTTTATTCACAGGCATCTGCAACTGTATCCAGATTTTACTGGATTGATATTTGTCCACCCCTGTCGGCATTTTTATACTGTGAAAAGTGTTGAACTACAGTACTGTCATAGTAATAATTTGGAATAAATAGATAAGTCTGTACTGTGGGGGCGGTTCAGAGGTGGTTTTATGTGTTATGGTCCATGCCGATCATCAGTGGATCAGAGGGGGTACAGATATGACAAAACGCAGGTTGAAACAGATAATTGTGCTAGTTTAGGACCTTTAAACGTCTGTATCGTGGGACGTTATTGCTGTACGTCATACAGACTTGAGTTGATTAGTGGTGGGGGGACACAAGTAAAAAACTGAACGAATGGTGATGGGATTAATCTAGTATTTATCTGTAATGATTACTACATTTGATTTTTTGGAAAATATTGCTTGATCTTTCAGCCCCAAGAAAGTCAGGTTGGCAAATTGGAATGTAGCAGTACAAAGATGGTGTAAATATAACCATGTGAATATATGGAAGGTTTTTGGGAGCCTTTTCCCAATAATGGGAAAAGGGGCAGCATACAGTGGTGGCCAGGCTCCCTCCCCTTTTTCCCCCTTTTCTCAGTCCCATTGGGGAGATTGTTAGACAAATGGAGTTAAGGTTGAGTGGTGTATGTGGAGGGTGGGTGTGGGTGGGGGCGGGGGATCTCCTCCCTAGCGGGCGTAAGACGATTATGCATACAAGGGGTGGATGAGCCCCTCCTCTTTTCCCACCTAGGTAGAACAACTCCTGCTTCCGGTTCCCCTAATTTGTATCAATTCTAGGTATGTGTGTGACTGTTTATTTTCATTACGTGTGCTTGGTTTTAGGTGTGTGTTTGGTTTGAGGTCACAACACAGGCCACACACCACACACACACCACCACACACGACACACGACACACCACGCACACACACACACACACACCCAGGGGGCACCGACACACACACACAGCACACCACACACACTACACAACACCCACGCACACCACACACAGTGTTATTAAACAAAGAAGAAGGCCATTTGGTGTGTTTGTTCATTTTTATATTAGCACAGCTTGGGGAAATGTTTTGTGCAGTAATACAGGTTACGTGTGGCCAGCAGTCTATTACTGTTTGAACTGGACTTTGTATAAAGTATGAAGGTGACTTTGTACCTGCTAACGATAGATGGTTGATGGCTTACCCGTGTGGTCTTTGAGTTGCTGAAGGGACATTGTGTGCTGGCGGCATCTGGCTGTGGGGGAGAGGGGGAAAACTTGTGTGGTGGGGTGTCTCGGGTCAGATAAATCTTAGGGGAGTGCTAGCGGGTGGGGGGCAGTTGTCTGTCCCTCCATTTGGTTTAAACGAGTGTGTAGTTTAATCAATAAGCTGCGTAGCCCAAGTTTGACCTCCAAACTTGGGCTATCTATGTTCTTTGGGTTTATGTTTAGGGGAGGTGAACAAGAGCATGGGCGGGGGAATGCTGAAGGCTCCAGGGGGGGGTCATGCCTTGACTTTTGTGGTTGAACGTCAATTCTCTTTTATAATCCCTTTCTGTATTTATCGTCAGTCCTTGTTCCGGATTGAGATATGCTCTTCTTCAGCACATTTCCTCATTGCCTATGATCCGCTGTTCACTATTTAGCATTTCGGAGATACTTGATATAAATGGGATTGGGAAGCATTACAATCTCAACGAGGGCTATTCAGAAATCAATATACGTCACACAGGGCTTCTGTTCCATTTAATCCATCACCACGATAGCGCATCGTTCTTCACTTTCCGTGTCTCTCAGAGTTCCAGGGGGGCCCTGGGGCTTTGTCCTCCTCTCCTAAATTCCTTCAATCCATCAGCAGCATTCCCAGAGGTAAGGGTCTACGAAATATTCCCTGTTCTGTTGAAAGAATGAAATATATACCACAATACTGGTACGTAACGTAGAAAAAAATATAAAACTTTGTCATGGGCGGAGACCAGTATGCAACACAATTACTGGTTCATTCTCATTTTGGAGCTGTCTATCTCTAAGAACAGATAGTGCATGCCCAACATCCCTGGGCTCTGACCATATTGCAACGTAGAGGTGAAAGAACTGGAGCGGACCAAGGTCATATGTCGCAAGGTGTCCCCGTAAAAGATATGGTATAACAGTTTACTTGTCCATGGAGCATTAATTATCATACGGTGGCGATCCATGGTGGTCGGGTGGTTCTCATGTAGCTGAGTCACCGATTACCCGGAAACTCCTATCTACATTTACTAAGTGAGAGAGGACATAAATAGTAACGCACAGAAAGGTAGAACTGTGTCAGGAGTAATTTTTTACTTAATAACAGTTAAAAATAACGGGCTGGGGTCACATTTAGCTATGTGACAGGGGTTAGACATCATTTTATTAGCTGTTTAGTTGATATTTAATAAAACTAGACAGGAGGTGGCATGCCATGGCCAGTTCGGTATTTCTGGGTCTCTGGCAAACAAGTGCTGTCTTTACTCTGTTCCTCTATCCACGCATTCGGAGGTTGGAGGGGGTGCTACGTTTCCAGGTGTTGCTCAAAGAAGATAATTGATGTTTCAGGTTAAGTGATATAATTAACATATTGTGTCAATCAATTTTGATAACTGGGGGCATTGCTTATTAATAATCCTGAGCAAGTAATGCATGAGTTAAAGGAAGCCAGTTGCCGTCGTGGTTTTACTAACTGATGTTCTATGTGGTGGCATAATCTACATCCTACAAACCAATGAATTGGAAACGATAAATCAAAACTAGTTGTTTTTCATACACGGGAGAATGTGATGGGGGACAAAAATTAGGAATTTTAACACGTCCATAAAAAGGGTTTTTAGTTTGTGGTTACTTTATAGTCTGGACATATTGTGAATTGTAGTTGTGAATTAGAGTATGTGCCATAAAAAAGCCCTGAGAACAGAACCCTTGCACGTAAAAGTCAACCGATCAATTACTTACACTACTGAATATTTTTCTAAAGTGTCAATATGTCCCATTGGCCAGATAAAATCCACTACACAACACTTCCGAAGGCCCGTGCCAAGCCGGGGGGGGGACACATCACCACGTGCTCGGCACCACACACACCCGCACACCACACCCCCGCCGGTCACACATAGCACATACACCGTCACACGCACACCAACACACAGGCACACGAAACTTGCACGACACCATACTGGATCGCACCCACAGCCACTGCCACCGTTCTCCGCCCACACACCTCCGCTCTACACAGGCGTGACGGCCACACACCCCACACATACACACACGTCAGTGGGCGCACGCACAACGGGCCAGACCCAAGCACACTGTGCACGGGCGCAGACACACACCCAGCGCATCACAGGGCTTTTTACCAGGGCAGAGATTTTCAGGAATTATTTCAGAAAAATATTGCTACATATTTTAGCTTATATATGGAGTTCTGTTTGTTGTTTGTAAACTTTTGTTTTTGTAATTATGGGTTCATTCACAAATTCCTTGTTTAGAGAATTAGATCCAGTGTAGTATAATTAGGCATGCTGTAGATATAAAAAGGGCCATGGTGGTGTTAAAGCGTTTTAAATATCAACCTACTCTGAGGAATATGTCACTTTAGGGTTTATTCACAAACAGGTACAACTAGATTATTTGATTCTTTTACTAAAATGTGAAGCTTACCAATAACGCAAAATGGGCAGACCATACACAAGTTTGGCAATTTAGAATGTGCATTTAGGTGCTATTATAGGTCACTTAAAATAACGTCCACGTAGCTTAATTTCATACATACTGTAAATCAACATTCCATAAACGTATACTTGATACACCAACATGCAATTGGCAATTTTGGCAAACCTAGGCTCAGTAGACAGTGGTTTGTACAATTCCGATAAGACACCCTTTCTTGGGCCGCTACAAGATATTTACTAGACGGCATTGTGCTCTATGCATAGGCTCTAAATGGTCTTTCAGTTTCCAAAAGGTGTCCTAGGAATAGCCCAGTAGTAAGGTTAGTGGCCTTACGATAAATTTGGGAACGGGGTAATTCCAGGTTCGTAAAAGAAGTGGTCTCCTTCATTTGCCAAAGGTTTTAAGAGCTAACACCGCCTTAAGTGTCCTATCACAATCAAAGACAGACGGAGGGAAACATTCCTGAAAACAGTCCTTAGTGAAAGGAAGCAACATTTGTGGCAAAAATCCCTGTTTATGAAACTTGGAGGTATAGATTCACCTTCCCCTAATGTAATGTATCATTACAAGAAAACATGTGGTAGGGGACGCATGCACAGCACCAGAGGGACGGATGGTTACGTTGGGTTGATTTTAGCTCCGTGGGGAAGCCGTTACAGGATAGGACTGGTAATTGTCCCAAATCCGCCCCCATAAGGAAAGTAGAAGCGTAGTCCCTATCTTGCTCCGGGGATGCCCCCCCAGAAGTCAAGGGCGAGAGATCGACCTAGGTGTCCTGCTTCTGTGCCGAGAGGTGCATATGGTTTCGTACTGCGGTCGCGGTTGGAAGATGGGGGTTGCAGACATCACGCACCGTGCCCTCCTTTTCACAATACGAGTTCGGAGGGGTAACGGGGTAAGGATCACTAATAAAGGACCTGGAAATGGAGGGCGGGTTAAAATACGTACCCCCCAGCACTCAAAAAGAGAATCAGAAAACAGTCCGGGGGGGGGACCAACTAAAACAGTACATTGCGCTTTCCTGGGGGTATCCCTGGGAGAGTGGGGGGGCCAAGTAAGCATGAGAGACAAAATGGATGGATATTAGTACTTATCCAGTCTAAACATTATATGAAGGAGTTTCTCCGAATGGTTTGTGATGAGATCCTTGTGGGGGGTCGTAAGTGAAGGGATACAGTGGAGGATCTAGAGAACAGGTAAATGAGACAGAATTGGTGAGATTCGCGAAACATGCACTGAATCCATTCTACTGCGGAACT
>WSYH01016916.1:0-12565 GCA_036426205.1 Ascaphus truei
GCTGCTGTGCCCCCTGAAACTTCAGCTAAAGTTCTGATTCCAGTTAAATGTATTCCGGTACCAGGTTTTTCCCTAAGCTTGGTCGCAGAGTTCCCACTCCCGGGTATTTCGCTGAACCAGTCTGTCACCCAGAGAGCAGTGATCCCTACTTTAGCACATAGGGCCTCATGCAGTAAGCGTCGATTATGTGAAATCGGCAATCTTACCGATTAGTCATGTTATTGGCGATTTTTCCTCTCCGTATGCAGTAAGTGCCGAATACATTCAAAATCAACCCGAAAACAAATCCGCCCACTCTCACGATGATTATCCGATCACACACAGGTGTATCGGCGTGCGTGGCGGGGTGCTGTTAGGTTGCCCAATCACAAATCTTGCTGAATCAGGCGAAACAAGCATGTATTTGATTGCGCGCCATATTTAAAGGCAACGTGTACTGCTAATCATTCTCTGTGTTGTTGGGAGTGAGAGAGAGAGAGACGCACAGAGCTGGCTGATTGAACATTTGCATATTGACTGAGAGACTTGTTGTGTATTGGGTGAGCTTTGTCCATTGTTGTTTTGTTTACATCTTTGTCTTGTTTTATATGTGGAAGTGTTTCGTGTGATTGGCTGTACATTTATTGTCTGTTTTTTGTGAGTGCTGGAAGTATGCCCGCAAAGCGTGGGAAGAGTGATGCTGGTGGGAGTGGGAGTGCTACTCGTGGGAGTACGCGTCGGAGTGAACGTACTGTTCAGGGGAGTGATGTTGCTGGTGCACCGAGTGGTGTTGCTGGGAGTGGGAGTGCTGGTGCTGGGAGTGGGAGTGGTGTTGCTGGGAGTGGGAGTGCTGTTGCTGGGAGTGGGAGTGCTGTTGCTGGGAGTGGGAGTGCTGTTGCTGGGAGTGGGAGTGCTGTTGCTGGGTTAGGCCTTATTGGGTGGCAGACGGGGTGAAGTGAAGGTCAAGATACTACAAATTGGGCCCCTCTCACACATCACCCCTCCTGCCCAACATAAACATTCCATATGATTTATAAATCAACACAATACAATACACACTCCAATGTGGGTATCACATGAGGAATTCTGAGTGGTCAAAAGTACCTTATATCCCTTTCACTCTGTATTCAATATGACTCTATCACACGTAGTTTTTTTAAAGAAGATTCTCGTTAACGCTTTCTCTTATGCACCCTCTCAATCATCCACATAGTCTAAAGCCAGAGATTTCTGTTGGTTTGTGTACTCTTTTAGATGAGATTTTTTCAGTTATTAATTTATCCTCTTCACACTTTTCTTGGTATTTATTTTCCTTGTGCCCTTACTTGGGTGTCGAGTTATATCTATTCTTTACACCCTTACCATTATACACGTTTATCACCTCAACGCAGGGTTTCACTTCTTGGGATTGAGACTATCTCTTTGCCTTCTCTCGTAACAGGTTTCTTGTTCCTCTCCCGACCCGTCCCCTTCATTTTCTGTTTGGGGGCCCATGCTTTATCTACATTATGTTTTCTGCTAGCACTGTTCAGGGGTCTCTCATTAAAACAGTTCACATGCATTTGTGTGTGCCCTTCTATTTCTTGCTTTGGTATACTTATTAACTCCTTACACTATTATTACATGTTATTTGCCGTATTTGATTGTTGTGATGTTTAAATTATATGTTTTGTAATAAATTGTGTCTATCTGTGTTATTACTGCTGGTAGCTAAGTTATTTGATTTACTGTTCTCTGTCTTTGGCTCCTCATGCTTATTTATATTTTTCAGTTTTAGAGATTTTTTGCTAGTTATTTTCAATGTTATATTTTTATTCAGTGCACACCGGGTTGGAGTGGAAAGCTGGTGGGGCAGTCTGAGTCTGTGTTTATCTACGATGCTAGAGGCACCACCACTTATATTCTAAGTGCAATACTTACCTTTTATAAAATGGAATTAAAAAAACATTATACTATTGTGCCGTGTTTTTTGCGCTTCTCATCTTTTCTATGCCATCTTTTGTAAACTAGTTCTTGAGAGGAAAGAACCTTACAGTATGTGAGAAAGCTGACAGACGCAGAACCTATAAGGTAAAAACATAGTCCAGTAATAAAGTGAATATGGAATCATTATTTAAAGAGATTAACCAACAGTTAGTGTCTTACCACTCCAGACATTGGGGCTATTGGAGCTGTGTATGTTTCTCTTATATATTTGTTATTCATATATTACTGTGGGTAGTATTTCAAATTATGCACAGTGGTATATATGACAGCCGATACAATTTTTTCAACACATTATTTTGTTGTTGTCTAATAGGTTCGTATGTCCTTTGGAATTATATCATATAGATCAACACATATTTCAGATTGACAGGATCTTTTTTGTCCGTAGTTTTCTTTGTAAACTTTTAGTACATATTAACAATCATTTGTATTAACTTGTAGTGCCACTGAAATATTTGATTAGATTTAGTATTGCTCTCCTTTTTTCTTGTTTTTGTTTTGGTGAGGTTGGTGTTCCTTAAGAGAAAGATAAGCGTTAACTGGATTTTTTAGGTTTACATCACTTGTTAGATCGTACAGATTTTCCAGAGGACTGACATTTCCTGGGATCAGACCCCAGATGGAAGCTGCCAGGCTCCTTACTCAGCCAAAACCGGTGCTTTGTTCTGCCTGAGAAACTGAGCATTCAGTGGGAAGCACTCCTGACTTAGAAATGCTTTTTAACATACCATATGGGGCAGACTCTCTTGTTCATGTTCTCAAATCACGTTACTTGGTTCGCAGGCATCAACATGCATGCGCGGTTTCTTCCATTAACTGAAATGGATCCCTCCTCTTCCATTTCCCATGCATTTCATCGTGCGTGCGCGTGACACCGATTTTCACTCCATGAAACAACACCGGGAGGGGATTGTGTGTGTGTGTCCCTGTCCGTGTCCGTGTGTGTGTCCCTGTGTGTGTGTGTGTGTGTCCCTGTGTGTCCTTTGGCCCGTCACTCCGCCTCAGGCCAATGAGAGGTGTGCGGGGGCGGGCCAAGGGACCAATGAGATTTCCCCTAGGGACACCGGACATACAGGCAGGCAGGCAGGCAGGCAGCCAGGCATACAGTGCTTTCACTAATATAGTATAAGATTAACTGAGCTTTGTCTGTGTTTTATGTTCTGTCTCTGGTTTTAAATAGTATAAGATTAGTCAGTTATTGCATGTCCGAACTGTAAAAAAATTAGCTTTTTTTTTTTTTAACAGAATTGGTTTCTAGCTGTGCAGTTTCATACAATGCAAATGTTGTATGCAAAAGAGGCACATTTGCAAAATGATATTCACGGGCTATTCATTAAACTCTGAGATTGCATCGTGCCTAAAAAGTCACAGCTAGAAAACTCATGTCTCTGAGGCATGCAAATGTGGGCATTTGTTGGAGAGGAGGAACAATTTAGGAGTACCTCAAAACAGATTCACCTATTCTCCATGTGGTGAGACGAACGATACTTACAAACATGCCTGGGATATCTGCAAATTAAAAATATGTACAAATATGTAGGAATCTCTCAGGTATATTCCCAGGTATCATTCGTTTCACCATATTGAAACAAATCTCTCTCTCTCATTTTTATGCATATTTCATTAATAAATGCAGTGAAAATACCAGATTTTTTAACTCATCTAATTCCTTTCCATTTCCCTCTGATTTTGCATTTGATATATCAATGATAAATGAATAAGTCCCTGCGTATCTCTGTTTGTATGTAGGTTTGTGGTGTCTGACCATGGGAAGTGGGTATGTGCAGGGACAGTTATTAATTGCTCTGCAGAGTTTTCTAAGTCTGTATCTCTATGTATCTTGTACAAATGGAGGAGAGCACTTTGCAGTTTTAAATTACTGCAATTACTGATCAATTTCAAACGCCGATTTGAACATAAAGCCAAGAGAGTAAAGGGGACCTTGCTACTTTCTTTTTAGGTGATCTCATAGAAATACACATTTTCAATCAAGTATTGTAAAGTAGCACAATTAAGGCCAGTTCAGTGCAAAGTACATGGCGGTATAACATTTTGCAGAAAATAAGAGAAGATTAATAGCAGTTAAATCGATCCAAAATATAGACAGATTTGTCAGCGTCAGTTTATTAACACTGCATCGGCTTGTTGAGCTGTGCGTTCCTGTCTGCTCCAGCAGCAAAGGGAATTTTACCGTTCTGTGCTGCTCACACCTCTTTTTTCTTTAGTGTACCTAATTATTCCTACTGATGCCCCAGCATACCTCAGTCATACACCAACAGAGAGTTTCTATAGGAGTGGTGGCTCCAATGCACTAACTTGCACACAGTGGCGGATTTTCCATTAGGCCCGGGCCTAGGGCGGCAACATTTTGGGGTGGCAAAAATATCCACCCCCATATA
Source organism: Ascaphus truei (assembly GCA_036426205.1). Taxonomy (NCBI): domain Eukaryota; kingdom Metazoa; phylum Chordata; class Amphibia; order Anura; family Ascaphidae; genus Ascaphus; species Ascaphus truei. The sequence goes on from WSYH01016916.1 coordinate 4,365, forward strand.
CTTTTGCCGCTCTCTCGGGCCGATCGAATCTGATGGGAAGGCAACTTAGCTGTTGCGGACGCCTCCTTGTTGCCACCCCCCTCCTCCTTGTTGCCATTCCCCCTCCTCCTTTTGAACCACAGCGTAAAATGACGCTGCGGACGTTACCAACGTGATGTCACACGGCATCTCGTTTCCATGGCAGTGCCGTGCGACGTCACGTTGGTCATGTCTGTGGTGTCATTTGACGCTGCGGTTCAGAAGTAGTAGGTGGGCGGCAACATGGAGACGAGTGTAACAGCTAAGTGCCATGCAACGGTGGTTTTTTAAGTGAAACTTCTTTGCTGGTGCCTTAAGGGTTTTCATGGGAACAAATCCTTGCGTTGTAACGAAAAACTGAAACGCGAGTGACGTCACGGTAGTAATAGCCATGTGCCGCCGCGCGTTGCCATCACGCTCGCACATGAGCACAAAATGCTATGGGGACTATGCACTAAGTGTTCATAAGTCACTTATCGAGCACTTATCGCCCAAACTGCCTACTCCAATTCAGTAAGCATTGATAAGTGGGCGATAAAAGACTGAATATCCCCCCAAAATTTCCTTTAAACCAAATCGCTCAGTGAGCGGCGATAAGGCTGTTATCGACAGGTTCGGAAACTCGTGCAATTCTAGTAGCCGCAATTAGGTTATCAAGGCCTATCGTGGCTGTAGAATGGCGATTTTCTGACAAAATCCTCACGCCAGAAAAAGTTGGTAGGGAGGTGGTGAGAACCTGCCGATAAGCGGAGAGGCGTGACTTAGAAAACAAAAAGGCATTTTTCCTGCATCAGATTGATGCCGGGAGTCTCCGGAGCTGATACCCATTAATATCAGCACTGGAGACCCCCGGCATCAATCCATGCAATAAAAATGCATTTACAGTCAGCTTCATTACCATAGCGGCTAACCTGCTAAGGCAATGACGAGGTTAATGGACAACAGTAGCTTTATTGGTGGCAGAGGGGGTGAGTGAAGGGGGTACTTGGCCCTTCACTCACCCCCTCTGCCCCAATAAACATTCCAATATGTTATAATCACCAATACACAACCCAATTGGGTATTCACAATGAGGAAATTCTGAGGGTCAATCCTTATATCCCTTTCCAATGCTGTATTCAAATGATCTCAAGTAGATTTTTTAAAGAAGATTGCTCGTTACTCTTTCCTTTGCACCTCTCCAACATCCAATAGTCTAAGGCAAGAGTTTCTGTTTGTGTACTCTTTTAATGAGATTTTTCAGTTTTATTTTCCGTTCAATTTTTCTGGTATTATTTCCTTTCTTTGGGTGTCAGTTGATCTAATATTTTACACTTACATTTAACGTTATCTCACGATGGGTTCACTTCTGGGAATTGAGACTTCTCTTTGCTTCTCTGTAGAACGGTTCTTGTTCCTCTCCCGACCTCCCTTCATTTTTCTGTTTGGGGGCCCATGGCTTTATCTACAGTATGTTTCTGCTCACTGTTCAGGGGCTCTTCATTAAAATCAGTCACATGCATTTGTGTGTCCCTATCTTTCTTGCTTTGGTAGACTGATTAATCCTTACTATTATTACCATGTTATTTGCCAATTTGATTGTTTGATGTTTAAATTATTATTTTTGTAAATAAAATTGTGTCTATCTGTTAGTACTGCTGGTAGCTAAGTTATTTGATTTACTGTTGCTGTCTTTGGCTCCTCTGCTTTATTTATTTTTTCAGTTTAGAGATTTTTTGCTAGTTATTTTCAATGTTTATGTTTTTATTCAGTGCACCACCTGGGTTGGAAAGCTGGTGGGGAGTCTGAGTCTGTGTTTATTCTACTGCTGAGCCAGCCACTTATATTCTAAGTGCAATACTTACCTTTTTAAAATGGAAATTAAAACAACATTATACTATTGCCGTTTTTTGCGCTTTCTCTTTTCTATTATCTTTGTAACTAGTTCTTGAGGAGGAAAGAACCTTACAGTATGTGAGAAAGCTGCAGACGCCAAGACCTATAAGGAAAAAACATAGTCCAGATAAAGTGGAATATGGAATACTTATTTAAAGAGATTAACCAACAGTTGTGTCTTAACTCCAGGACATTGGGGCTTTGGTGACTGTGTATGTTTTTTATATATTTGTTATTATATATTACATTGGTGTATATTCACATTATTTCACAGTGGTATATATGCACAGCAGATTCAATTTTTCAAACAATATTTTGTTGTTTGTCTATATAGGTGTATGTCCTTTGCAATATATTCATATATGGAAAACAATATTTACAGATTTGACCCAGGATCTTTTTTTGTCGTAGTTTTCTTTTAAACTTTTTAGTATATTAACAATTTCAGTTATTCACTTTGTAGTGCACTGAAATATTTGTTAGATTTGTATTGCTTCCTCTTTTCATTTTTTTTTTTGGTGAGGTTGGTTGTTCTTAAGAGAAAAGCCTGTTAATCTGGATTTTAGGGTTAATACATACTTGTAGATCAGTACTAGATTTCCAGAGGGCTGACATTTCCTGGGATCAGACCACAGATGGAGTGCGGCTCCTTAATCAGCACGTGCTGGCTCTGCCTGAGAGCTGAGCTCAGGTGGGAAGCAGCTCACTGATTAGAAATGCTTTAAAATACAGATGGTGGCAGACTCTCTTGTTCATGTTCCAAATCAAGTTTCCTTGGTTGCCGGCATCACATGCTGGCGGGTTTCCTTAACTCGGAAAGAGGATCCCTCCTCTTCCATTTCCCTGCATTTCAGATCGCATGGTGCGCTGAACCCGATTTTCCCCATGAAAACTAGCACATAGGGCCTCATGCAGTAAGCGTCGATTATGTGAAATCGGCAATCTTACCGATTAGTCATGTTATTGGCGATTTTTCCTCTCCGTATGCAGTAAGTGCCGAATACATTCAAAATCAACCCGAAAACAAATCCGCCCACTCTCACGATGATTAGCCGATCACACACAGGTGTATCGGCGTGCGTGGCGGGGTGCTGTTAGGTTGCCCAATCACAAATCTTGCTGAATCAGGCGAAACAAGCATGTATTGGATAGCGCGCCATATTTAAAGGCAACGTGTACTGCTAATCATTCTCTGTGTTGTTGGGAGTGAGAGAGAGAGAGACGCACAGAGCTGGCTGATTGAAGATTTGCATATTGACTGAGAGACTTGTTGTGTATTGGGGGAGCTTTGTCCATTGTTGTTTTGTTTACATCTTTGTCTTGTTTTATATGTGGAAGTGTTTCGTGTGATTGGCTGTACATTTGTTGTCTGTTTTTTGTGAGTGCTGGAAGTATGCCCGCAAAGCGTGGGAAGAGTGATGCTGGTGGGAGTGGGAGTGCTACTCGTGCGAGTACACGTCGGAGTGAACGTACTGTTCAGGGGAGTGATGTTGCTGGTGCACCGAGTGGTGTTGCTGGGAGTGGGAGTGGTGTTGCTGGGAGTGGGAGTGCTGTTGCTGGGAGTGGGAGTGCTGTTGCTGGGAGTGGGAGTGCTGTTGCTGGGAGTGGGAGTGCTGTTACTGGGAGTGGGAGTGCTGTTGCTGGGAGTGGGAGTGCTGGTGCTTGGAGTGGGAGTGCTGGTGCTAGGAGTGGGAGTGCTGGTGCTGTGAGTGCTGCTGGTGGCGCAGTTGCTGATGGGATGGATGGTGGTGGCGTGCTTGCTGGTGGGCAGCTTTTGGAGGCTCTTCCATTGGAAGAAGGAGAGTCCAGTCAGCACCAGCCAAGCTCTGACCCTAAACCTGCTCGGAAGAAACGTGTGGAGAAGCCACGTAATCCTCGCTTCAATGACCAGGAAAATACAGCTCTTGTCACTGGCATTCTGGAGCACTATGACAGTATATATGGACATTTACTAGGTAAGTGTACCTTTACATTTATTATTCAAATACATGTGATCCTAGGTCATCTGAGTTTTGTTCATATGCAAATATGGGTTCAGAATATCTTTCTATGTTAATTAGTCTGGAAACACAGCTTTTTATCATGCCTTACAAGGACAACTAAACACAGGCGGTCAATTTGCCATAACTGCATACAATATGAATGCAACCTTGCTTACATGTATAGGTTTAGTAGTGAATGCTCATGTGCTTCACATATTACACCTAAAACAGCATGTTTGCTATCTCTTGGAACAGCTAGCAGTGTAGGAAACTGGTGCTTCTATTATTATTAATTTACCTCATATATTTTATATGTTTTTCAAGGGTGGACAAGTTCATCAAGCAGAAAAGAAATGTGGGACACAATAGTCATTGGTGTCAATGCGTGTGGGAATCATGTGAGGGACAAGCGGAATTGTCACAAGAGATTTGATGATATTAGGTCAAAATTGAAAAAAAAAATACAACAGCAACGCGTGCATGCTACTGGCACTGGAGGTGGGCCGACACCACAACGTCTCATATTAACTCCATTGGAGGAGCTGCTTCGGGCAAAATTACTTCCCGTCGTCGTGGAAGGCTTACCTGGTGACCGGGATATTGGAATTTAACCCTCACAATTTCCACCAGGTGAGAAATATTACTGTACTAGGCGTGTCGTTGCTTACAGTTATTTTGCATATTTACACTGCTTTTTATACTGTCTTCACAATATAAGCATACCTGCATCTATATATGTATATGTCTGATTCTGTATATATATATATATATCAAAATAGACATATATGTTGTAGTCCTACTAAAAGCAGTAACTAATATAGCACGTGCCATTGCGTGCTCATTTACATGTGAATTCCCAAAATGCATTGCTGCAGTGGAAGCAATTGATGGTGGGCGAAGATGGGGAACAACAGGGTAGTACACATGTGTAACACATGTTAATGAGAAATTATTACTAGCTACAGGTACAGAACATAAATATGTATAATATTATTGTGTATTTTATTTATTTTACTCCGACAAACATGACATTACTGCCTATTTTAAGCATGCATCAAATATATTGCATGCAATGGCCTACAAACATCACTTGCACTAACACATCTATAGTTGTTTATGAAAAGGTCCATTTTTGCTTTAAGTCATATACAGACAGCATAATGAGGCACACGTATCATATGTTATGTCATTGTTTTCATAACTTAAAAACTGCACACGACTATTTAGCTCATCTACCATTGTGTTAAAGCAGCTGCAATTAATATCTCATCACAGCATACACTTCAACAGAGGGGGTGGGGTTCAGCACACACACTAATTACAGGCTCATTTTAGGGTCAACTTAGTTCACACCATTTTCACCTGTTTCAAGTAATTGAAAGGTGTGGCTGATTAGGCTTTTTGGGGAAGGGAATACCGTTCTTCCAACCTGACTAGCACAACTGAAGTTAATCACACTCATTTGAAAGCTTAACTTTAGCTACTAAATGCCCCAACAACTCATTACTTATCAAAGCGTACGTCACACATTAGTTCACTCATATCTATAGTTGAACTACTGTACTATCAACGACACATTATCACACACTGCATGTGTTGTCTTGTTGAGTCACAGCCACATTCAGGTGTGCCACATCTTATATTAATGTACCACACATATCCTCTACCAAAAACAACACTTTTTGCAATATGACCACCTTCATGATAACCATTGTGAATGGTCATCTCATGATAGTTATGTACATTATGATACTGATATCACTACACAACATATGATTTTTATGTACAAATTTAATCTATTTATCCTCACGCATTACTGCAGAACCATAGTATGTTGTATGTTAGGGAACTCAAAACTTCTAAGTACACAGGCATGTACATTGTTATTACAACTATTTATGTTCACTTTCACACACACATTTTGGGTAAAGGAACTGATGCTGTTAGGTACTCATAAATACAGAACATACAATAACTGTTTGTTCAATATTTACACATGTAAATGTAAAACTTATGTTATTGTTAAATATAGTTGCCCCTGGAGGACATGTGTCACCTGAGACGGAACAAGTGTCTTCACCTGGGTCAGCCAGCTCAACACACCTAGAAGGTGAGTGTATCAGTTGGTGGCCATATAATATGTGCTCTTCTATATGTTATGTTGTCATGTTCATTATTTGTTTTGCACATGTTCTTAAAATACGATTACTTAGTGTATGTGAAAATGAAGTGTAAGGCAACATGTATTGTGTTAGTGATGTTAACTATCATGTAGGAGTTGTGAGTTTACAGCAAGTTTTCATTCACTCATATTTCATACTGAGTCCAAACATTATTCTTAAGTCAAGGTAGTTTTTAATGTGAGGTTATAAAACGTATGGAAACATGTTAGTTGTTACTTATGACACAGTAGAATTACATAGTAACACAGCAGAGATTAACATGCCATTTAATAATGTGTACATTTATTTGTAGAACATGATGAAGAGGATTATGATGATGATGATGATGATGATGATGATGCCGCCATAGACACACAAATACAAGCAAGTGACCATGAAGAGGTTCCAATTGAAACTGTTTTACCGCCAAATCGTCCAGCAAATACCACATACGATGCAATTGTAGCTTCTGAGGGAAAAATTGTGGAAGCAGAAAATCGTCGCCATTCTGACCTGATGACAGTGCTGGAAAGGATGATTGCACTGCAGGAAGAAACAGTTTCACAATTGGCACATCTCCACAGAGTCTTCATTGAAGTGCCTAAACAGTTGCAAAAAATCAACACCTCATTCGAAGCATTAGTTGTTCAGCAAACACAAGCTAATTACTTGAGAATGACTAATGTACCACAATTCAACTTGAACACCTCATAGGCAGGATCTGTTCATGCTGGTCAGTTTTCACCACATGCTTCTGATCTTCATTCACCAGGTCCGAATGTTACCGGTCAAGTAGCAGACATTGCTGTGCAGGTTCCTGACGACATCCTACCGCTGCCATCTGTACAAAATCAGCAGCTGACACCTACAAAGGAGGCTACAAAAACAAAACACAAGCAGTTACTACTGACCAGTTTTTGGTCAAAAACAACAAAAGACACACATGAAACAGACCAACCATCACTTGTGCAGTGTCTACCAACTTGCTCACATGTGTCAGTGGGCACAAGCCCTGTCGGTGAGTCACTGGCCACAAGCCCTGTCCGTGAACAGTCACTACCCAAAAGCCCTGTAGGTGAGTCACTGCCCAAAAGCCCTGTAGGTGAATCACTGCCCAAAAGCCCTGTCTTAAAAAGGATTACGGATGTAAGTCCCGCCCCCAAGCGACGTGCGCCTCAAAGCCTATTGGCTGTCATGTTTTGTTATAGTAACGGTAACTGCAGTGTGTCATGTGTGCGGCTCAGTGTTTGTAGGCGTCAACTGGGCGTTAGCTGAATGTTAATTGAGTGGGAGGAGTGTTAGCGTGCGTTTCACGCTGGTTTAACATGACGTCACACGTATTGCATTTGCGCATTGTGTTATCGGCCGTCCTTTCTGTCCAAACACGTCTGTTTAAAAAGAATACAGATGTACTCGTTTAGAACAAATGTAGTTTCGTATTCATTGTATTTGAAATAAAGATTTTATGTTTAATGGTATTTTCAAGATGTATTGAACGCACAAATAATAATTATAATATGAGCATGTTCATGTATAGCGCTGCTAGTTGTACACAGCGCTTTACAGACACATTTTTCAGGCTGAGGTCCCTGGCCCGTGGAACTTACAATTTATTTTTTGCCGCCTGAGGCACAGGGAGATAAAGTGACTTGCCCAAGGTCACAAGGAGCCGACACCGGGAATTGAACCAGACTCCCCTGCTTCAAACTCTCAGTGCCAGTGTGTGTCTTTACTCACTGAGCCACTCCTTCTCCCAATGTAAAGGACACTTACAACCAACTAGCCATTTCTTGTTAAAAATCTCTTGTTACATGGGTATGTTGATAAAATGGTTTGGGACTGTAGCAAATAATGTTATTGGCCAGATGTTGTGGTCCCCTACAATGCATGATGTTCTGAATATGACATCAACATCATGTAATGAAGTACGTTTCTGTGTATATTTCATTAACCTAACTAACTATAGTTTACTGTGTTTATTAAACGTTCTAAAAATACATAGTATAGTCAATATGATGATATAAGCTACCATAATAAAGCTGGTGTTATCATTTGTCGGTGTTATACATGGATCCTACACAAATTGATACAGACACAAACAGTTGTCTTAAAAAGTGTGTCTATGCTACTGTGCACGTGATTGACGTTACAATTGTGAGAATAC
>WSYH01016917.1:0-12561 GCA_036426205.1 Ascaphus truei
GAAGGAAGTGGGGGAGGCGGGTGGAGACGAAGGAGTGTCCTTGAGGGAGGAATCCAGGAGCCAGAACCTAGCCGATTGACCAAGAGGGGCGGTATTGGGGGTGCAGGGAGCAGATGAAGGGGACACTTCTGACCCACCAACATGGGGTGTGGGATCCATACAGTGTCCAGCAGGGGAGGACATCATGTCTGGCCGTGCCCCTCTAATCCCCTCCATGCGATAGGGGAGGCAGGTGAGCGTGTGTCTCCTATTCATTTTACTTGGGGTTTCCTGCTGTCCCTCCCCTCCCTTGTTACCCAAGCGTGGCCTCCTCAATCCATGACCCTGCTGAGGGTCCGGGGTGGGTACAGGGGTGGGTTCCTCCTCAGTGATGGGCTCCTCGGTAAGGGCGGCTGGGTTGGAGGTGCTCTGTGGGACCCCTGCCGGGGGGGAACTTGCAGGGTTGCGGGGGAGGGGACGGGGGGTACGGGTCGGGCGTCCCCTCCGAGGTAGGCGGAGCATCAGGAACTCCAGCTCCACGTCCTGCAGGTCTTTGTCGTGGGTGGAGCAGCTGGCGATGGAGCGACGTTTCTCCAGGCGCTCCCTCCGATTCTCCGCCTTCTCACGCTCCCTGTTATCCTGCACACGGGAAAGGGTGAAATACAACCACAAGCAGATTATTGCGGAGACACATTTGGGTGTATTGGGTGTATTTTTATTAAATAAAAATATGTGTGTATATCATAACAATTTATTGTATGTAACCAGGTCCCCTCTGGTCCCCCTGTTCCGCTGCGCTTTCCCCTTTTCTTCGCTTACCTCCGGTAACTGTGGGGGCTGTAGCAGGTTGCTAGGGAGGCGAGCGCATCGCCAGTGGCTCTCTCTGAAGGGCGCCGCCATGTTTGCGTGCCGACGCACGCGCAGTGGGAGCCTTGGCAGCCATTGCAGTTCGCGCATGTGCAGTAACTAGGCGCACGCGGCAGCTATGGGAATATGCTCCGCGGGGACTAAAACTCCCAGCAGCCACTGGGGCTGCAAGAATACATGGCTTGTCATAGCCAATAGGGCTGCAGCAATCCCTTGCGGCCAGATAGATACATTTTGCGTGCTGCCAGACAAGTCAGTCAGAGATGGGACACAGATAAGGGAGGTTGTATGTGTGAAGGGGTCTGTGACTCCTGCACTAGGTCAGATAACCCCCCAGTAGGCCCCAGCTAGGTCTCGATTCACCTCAGTTTGTGGTTGCTATAGGGACAGGCCCATAAGATAGGGATACTTCCTCTGCAGCATTAGTAAGCAAGGGTCACAATCAAGACACGGCTGAATCCTGACTATAGGTGGTCTGGGACCAGACACCTGCTACACAGAGACTGTCTTCATGGTGGGACACTCCAACCAGATCCCACCCCACGCGGAGGCGGACTCATCGCAGAAGACTTCATCGCTGGATTGGTGGATCCAATCAACCTTGTTGTCGGCGCGCTCGGGTGCTGGAGCACCCGGCAGGTACCTAACTACACTAAGTGCACCAACTCTACACCTATTCTTGTGGGCAGCGCTGTCTCACACATTGGGGTGAGGGGTGGGACTCTTGGGACACAGTGTGGTGAACACGGTGGTGGGTTACAGCCGTGCGAGGCTTGGTGGGTAGCTGTACTTGATTAGCCATTATTATTATTATCGTTATGCGATGTATTGCACTAAAGGTTATTGTCATTTTATACCGTGTGTGTGTTATTACCATTATTGTTGGTTCCTGTGAGGGACTCCTCCCACTACGCTGGGATCCCTCTCAGGTGGAAGTGCTGCCCCGAGACTATAATTCTATCACCCCAGGCTCCCCGTTGCGGAGGCTTAGGCCCCTGTGAGTCAACAGGTAACTGCAGCACCGGAAGCCTTCTTGTTTATGGGGTACAAAGGCTACATTTGGAGGCGCTGCTGAGATTCAGACCTGGGGTGCCCGCACTTAGCTAATAAAGTGTTGCTCGCCCTATCATTACCTTCACGCCAGGAGGTTTATGACTTTGCATTGAAGAGGCAAGTCCCGCCTCTACAGATGCCTGGACAAGTCTCCGCTAACACCTCGCCCTCACTATGACTATATGTTTATTACTGGGTCAGTAACCAGGCTTAAGAGATGCAAAATCCTAGGCCGCCGCACAGACGCAGCGTGGTGCTCAGTGTTAGTAAGTGGCGAACAAGATATGGTAGAAGAAGGAGGTCCATCTAACTTATGGCTCCATGGAGCGCTCAGTAACGGGTGTCCCATTATCTCCCCCGAAACGCCTGTAAAATCAGAACCCTGTAGTTCTCGCACGGACTTGCAAGAGGTTGCTAAGCGACTGTCTCCTTCGCCCTCAGAGAGTCTTTGTGGAGACGATGCTAGCGTCATATCCTGTTCTAACTGCCGCTCGAGTATGGGCAGCCCCAGCTCCCGCCGTGCAGGTGACATACAAATGCTGGCCCAAGCCATACAGCAGCTGGGAGTCACCAAGACCGGACGCCCTCCGCCGCAGCAATACCGCAAGTTGAAAATCTTTTCAGGAGTCAAACCTACGCCCGCAGGCGAAGAAGCCTTCGACGCCTGGAAGGACTACACCTTACAGGTTCTCGAGGAATGGTTCTGCCCAGACACTGTAAAAAGACGAGAGTGAGCTATGGTCCAAGTACTATCATCTTTACCAAAAAGAGGGGGAAGACCTCTGACTTTATCCAGCGGATCCAGCTGATTTTGTGGCATCTACGCTCGCGCAAAATCATCAAAGCCTCCGAAGTAAATGCGTTCGGCGGAAACAATTCCTGCAAGGGAATACCCACCCATCATATTGTTGTAATGATCCGATGCTCGCTACTACAAGGGGAACCGCCTATGCTGGAAGATCTCCTGGGCGTGGTGAAAGGGCATGAAGCATACACTCTGTTGCACCTTCCCAAAAAGACCAAAGATGTCCGCAAGGACGAGACCAAAGAAGTAACGGTTCAGAAAGCCAAGGGGGTCAAAAGAGAAAAAAACACTACCACTTCCAAGGTGCCTGACTCCGCTCCCAAGTCACTGGACAGTTTGGACACACAATCAGATAACCGCTGCTTCAACTGTGGTCAGAGTGGCACCTCCAACATGTGCCCTTGCAGCCAGCAGAGAAGATTAAATTGTGGGGTCTCAGTAAAGAAAACTACCTCATCAATGTGTGGTGGCAGTTATGATAAAAGTACTGCAATTGAACACTAATCGGACCCATCCAATAGAAGTGGAGGCTCTAGTCTGTCCCGAACCTCGAGAACTCCTCAGTGCTCCCATCATATTTGAACTAATGCTGATGTGGTAGGGTCCGTGATCTGGGCATATCTTCATGAAGCGGGTGAACTACCCTTATCAGTGCTGCGAATCCAACCGGCCCTCAAGGATGAGTGTTATAGAGTCGCAGCACAGGAAGAATATGGGGAGATCTTCCATTATGAGAGAGGGCAGAGACTGGGCAGGATATACCCGGTCACCACTGTGGAGACAATAGCGCACGTGAAGGCCGCTACCGTGCAAGAAGAGCCTGATGGACTACAGTTCGATTTCGGGGAATCACCCCTATCTGAAGACTGGAAGAGAGACGGCCAAATGCTCAGCTGGAAGAACGCGAGAAGTGTTTTCCACTAGTGAGATCGACATGGGCTGTAGCAGAAACGGCCAGCACTCGATTCGTCTGAACGACACCACACCATTCTGGGAGCGCTCCAGGCGTATTGCTCTCAGATATGTGGAAGATGTGAGAAATGTCCTAAACGAGATGGAGACCGCCGGCATAGTGACCGAATCCCGAAGTCCCTACGCCTCTCCGATAGTTGTGGTAATGAAGAAGAATGGATCCGTTTGTCTGTGTGTCAAATATCGAACTCTGAACAAACATACCATACCTGATCAGTATACTCTGCCGCGGATAGAGGAGATCCTTAACGCCTTGATGGGAAGCCAGTGGTTCAGCGTGCTGGTCCTGAGATCTGGGTACTACCAGGTCCCCATGAGCTCTGAAGACCAGGAGAAGACGGCGTTCGTCTGCCCCCTTGGGTTCTATCAGTTTACCCGAATGCCTCAAGGTATTTGTGGTGCTCCAGCGACTTTCCAGAGGCTGATGGAAAAGACGATAGGGGATATGAACCCTCGTGAGTGTCTGGTCTACCTCTATGACAATCATGTTTGGGAAGACCCTCGAAGAGCACGAGGAACATCACATGAAGGTGTTGGATTAGGCAAAGAAGGCCTGAAGTTATTCCTGGATAAGTGCCGGTTCTGCTGAAAGTCCGTCACCTATGTGGGTCACAGTGTCCGCAGATGGAGGGGCCACCGATCCTGCCAAGGTCGAAGCTGTGGTGAACTGGCCGAGGCCAGACAATGTAATGGAGTTGAGATCCTTCTTAGGATTCTGCGGCTACTACCGCCGCTTTGTAGAAGGATATTCCAGTAAAGCCAAGGTTCTTAATAGCCTAATCAAGGTCTACCCAGAGGAACCTTGGCAGAAAGCTACGTCTCCTCGAACACCTTTTGGTGACAAGTGGACATCTGCCTGCGAACAGGCTTTCACCCAACGTAAGAAAAGCCTGACTGAAGCCCTGGACCTGGCTTATGCCGATCCCGAGAAACCTTACGTCCTGCACATTGATGCTAGTTTCAATGGGCTGGAAGCCGTGCTACACCAGAAGTATCCTGCGGGCCTGCGTCCAGTGGCATATGTGAGCCGAAGCTTAAATCCTAGCGATAAAAACTATCCGGTTCACAAATTGGAATTCCTCACTCTCAAGTGGGCAGTAGTGGAAAAACTCCACAACTATCTGCACAGGGTCTCCTTCGAAGTGAGAACTGACAACAATCTGTTGACCTACATCCTAAGGTCAGCCAAACTGGATGCCACTGGTCACAGGTGGTTGGCTGCCTTATCCAATTACCAGTATACTTTGAAATACAAACCCGGACCTCTGAACATAGGCGTTGACGCACTATCTAGGAGACCTGGACCGAGTACGATGCCAGATGATGGCCCCTGGGAAGAAATCCCTGGACCAGTGATAAAGGAGATGTGTTCCACTGCGGTGATCGTAGAAGAAAAAGTTGCGTTCTCTGAGTTGAGACTAGCCGATTCCTTGGGATGCCTCCCACAGGCCCTTCCCACCGCCTACTGCAGCCAAGACGGTTTGGAAATCCTTCCGAACACTCTCCTGAAGTGGAAGGAGATAGTGATGGCACAGATTAACGATCCAGTGGCTAACGCTATCCAAGAGGCCCTACACCAGAATAATCCATCCCTGGTAAAGAGGTCCCCCACCAACACAGTCACCATCCTCATGAGAGAATGGGACAAATTCGAAATAGATCGTGGTCTTCTCTATCGGGTCATCCCCTATCACAATCATCCTGACAGACGACAGCTGGTTCTGCCCCGAAGTATGCAGTACAATGTCCTAAGGTCCCTGCATGATGACCACGGACACCTGGGGGTGGATAAAACTTTTGGCTTGTTCTGAGATCGATTCTTCTGGCCCAAGATGCGAGAGTTCGCAGAACGGCATTGCAGGAAATGCCTACAGTGTCTCCAAAGAAAAACACTGCCCCCCCGTGAAGCCCCAATGGGCCATCTCACAAGCTTTGGCCCGATGGACTTAGTCTGCATGGACTTCTTATGTATAGAGCCAGATTCAAGAGGTATCGGCAATGTGCTGGAATTGACAGATCATTACACCCTCTACCCCCAGGCGTTTCCGACGAAAGACCAGAAAGCTCTCACAGTAGCCAAAGTACTGTGGGAAAAGTATTTTGTGCACTATGGTTTGCCGAATCGGATGCACTCCGACCAGGGAAGGGACGTTGAGTGAAAGCTTATCAAGGAGCTGCTTAGCCTAGGATTACTCCCTATCATCTGGAGGGAGACGCTCTCTCTGAAAGATTCAATCCGACATCGTTAGATATGTTAGGCACCTTAAAAGGCTCCCAAAACGAAGAATGGAGCAAGGACGTCGAAGCAATGGTGCACGCATACAATTGCACTCGGCATGAATCTATGGGGTACACGCCGTACTTCATGATGTTCGGCCGAGAGGCACGACTGCCTGTAGACATCCACCTAAGGGTATCTACCGATGGGGAACGCAATGTGGCTCACTACCGCTATGTGAAGCAGCTGCAAGAAAGACTGCACTGCGCATATCAGCTAGCGGAAAGGGCCACGGCCCAGTTAAACGCCAATAACAAGCAGAGAAATGATCATAAGGTCCGCTATCGGGAGCTTCGGCCCGGAGACACCGTTCTCCTACGCAACTTAGGGATCCCCGGCAAACATAAGCTGGCCGATCGATGGACAGCAAGACCCTTTGAAGTAGTCCCAGATGCCGGGCCTCCCTGTGTACCACATACTTGACACGGACGGCAGGGTAAAAGTCTGGCACCGAAATCACTTGTTAGCCGCACCACAAGTGGGAGAGAGTGACTCAGAGCCAGAGACGGTCATGACCAATAATAGACCCGAAGAGTCCGCAGAGACTCCCGCTTCCACAACTGAGATTACGCAAGATCCTTTGGAGGGAACCTCCACGATATCTCCGGAGACTGGTGGGCACCTCCCGCAGAAGCACCAGGTAATGGGCCTGAGCCTCAAGTACTCTCACCAGCGGTTTCAACAAGTCGCCCTCTCAATCCCAGCAGTCCCAGTTTTGTGCCCAATAAGAGACTTTGTTCAGCCAAATTCACCCCTTATGAGAGAGACGGGGCCTCAAGTCCCAGATCACCTCTCCTACGACGAAGCTACAGAGACTGAGACTCGCAGGAGTCAAAGAGTGAGGCGCCCTCCCACGTGAGTGGATTACGATCAGTTAGTGGCACCTCACTATGAGTCTCAGCAGCCGGCTAAAGCTAAGCTGGCCTCGGTTATCAACATGTTTACTGAACTGTATAACATTGTTTAAAGTTATGTATGATGGTTAAGTTGTGTTATATACTGTATTTTTATTATACAACATCTGTACTGATAAGTATATTATGTTTTGTTGTGCTGTTACCAAGCGGGGACGTTGGTATTTTTCACCAGGGAGAGGATGTAACCATGTCCCCCTTTGGTCCCCCGGTTCCGCAGCGCTTTCCCCTTTCCTTCGCTTACCTCCGGTAACTGTGGGGGCTGTAGCGGGTTGCTAGGGAGGCGAGTGCATGTGCAGAGGGAGTCGTGGCAGCCATTGTAGTTCGCGCATGCGCAATATGCTAGGCGCACGCGGCGGCTATGGGAATATGCTCCACAGGGACTACAACTAACTCCCAGCAGCCACTGGGGCTGCAACAACACATGGTTTGTCATAGCCAATAGGGCTGCAGCAATCCCCTGTGGCCAGATAGATACATTTTGCGTGCTGCCAGACAAGTCAGTCAGAGATGGGACACAGATAAGGGAGGTTGTATGTGTGAAGGGGTCTGTGACTCCTGCACTAGGCCAGATTACCCCCCAGTAGGCCCCGACTCACCTCAGCTTGTGGTTGCTATATTGACAGGCCCATAAGATAGGGATACTGCCTCTGCAGCATTAGTAAGCAAGGGTCACAATCAAGACACGGCTGAATCCTGACTATAGGTGGTCTGGGACCAGACACCTGCTGCACAGAGACTATCTTCACGGTGGGACACTCCAACCGGATCCCACCCCCCGCAGAGGCGGACTCATCGCGGAAGACTTCATCGCTGGATCCAATCTACCTTGTTGTCGGCGCCACCGGGTGCTGGAGCACCCAGCAGGTACCTAATTACACTAGGTGCACCAACTCTACACCTATTCTTGTGGGCAGCGCTGTCTCACACATTGGGGTGGGGAGTGGGACTCTTGGGACACAGTGTGGTGAACACGGTGGTGGGTTACAGCCGTGCGAGGCTTGGTGGAAAGCTGTGGAAATGTGCAGGAAAGGTTTCTGCTTCAGCTAATCCGTGGGTGTAAGACGTATTATTACAGAGAAGACCCCACTTGGATCATGCACCCCCCCGAGGTGAGTAAGTTCACATTAACTCGAAAGAGGTGTTAGCACCCCCACTAATATAGAGAAAAAATGTATTTACACAATGAAACAAAGAAAGTAATTAAAATCAAACCTCATTATGCTAGCTATGCTGATAAGAGCGGTAGGTTGATAGTCCTACCAGAACTGATCGTGGCACACAACTCAGATATTGCATCTATAGAACTAAGTCAGCCATGTGACCATATGTAGAATAGCTACATGTCATAAACGAGTGCGCTTATAATACAAGTCATTAACCTAAATTCGTGTGAAGGGATATGGGGTTTCCTATTTAAACTAAGGCGATCTTGGCTAAATGGTGTGAAGTTATAATGTAGCTATACTTTTATTTACCGACTAATTGCCAACGAGATCTTGTAAAGTGTTTGAACAAAGGAGGTGTAGCGCCCTCGTATTCATTCAGGATATGGGCCTGGGGAAAGATAGCAGCTATTGCCACTTCTCCCATAATCCCTCTGTGAGTATATGCCTGAACCGTGCACTTACTGCTGGCACACAAAACAGTCCCCACGCGGGGCTGAATGTCGCGCTATACCAGGCAAGATATACTGTATCACGCCACTATGGTAAATGGTGACCGGATACAGCTCCTGCCCACCCCTAAAAAGTCCAACCCGCCATAATGGGGGGAAGGAGGGAGGTGGGGGGGAAAGCAAACGATGCTCGTTAGCAGAGAAGATACTTTGTATGCGCACGCACGGCTGCACACACACACACACACACACACACACACACACACACACACACACACACACACACACACACACACACACACACACACACACACACACACACACACACACACACACACACACACACACACACACACACACACACACACACACACAGGCAGACACACATACAGGCAGACACACACATACACATACAGGCAAACACACACACATACATACAGGCAGACACACACATACAGGCAGACACACACACACACACACACACAGGCAGACACACACATACACATACAGGCAGACACACACATTTCACGTATTACACGCTTTGACCCAGAACTCTCATAAATTAATCTTCCTGTGATACAGCCGGCCCATAGGGTATCTCCTTCCTGTGATACAGCGATATGTTCATGTATGTTCATGTATGTTCATGTATGTTCATGTATGTTTGGCCATCAGTGTTTTTACCAATCATTCCTTATTTTTATCTATTTTCAATTAAAAGTTATTTTATACTAATTTCACTCATCTTGGTTCCGTGTACAGAATGCAGCCACGTTGGGACCTTGCTTTTCCCTGTATATTTACCCACTTCTCTCTCTCCTTGCACCATACCTTCCAACAATAAAGGCTGATGCCAGAGCTTTTTCCCCCTTACGGCCCCTCCCGTCAGAGCTATTGAAGGCTGACCCAAGTTTTGCATTATCCTCTTGACATTTAGCGGCAACAACGCTCATTCTCCTGGTAAAGCCGACTGCCTGCTCCCCACGTTTACATCTAGGAGTTCTGGTCCCTGAAGTGTAAACTGCTGACAGGTTGGGACTGGTTTTTGTGCACAGCTCAGGATGTTGGATACTTCATCTAGAGCTTGCATACTTCGTGTTCCTTCTTGCAGGTTGATATATGTCACAGTTGTGATATTATCTGAGAGGATTCTCAAAGGACAGCCTACTGTACCATTCTTTTTGACATTTCGAGACTCGCGTAGAATATAGCTTAAATCTCCAAGACATTGATGTGCAGTTTTGCCTCTGAGTTGGACCGATCAAAGACCCTGGATCGCTGTACCCTCACAGGGCACTGCCCGTCTGGTGCAGCTTGTATTGGATGCGAGACTCTTCCATATTGGCGATACACCATGGGTCTTCCTTTATGCAGATTTCTCTGCTTTCTTTACCAAGCTTTGTAACAAATGGATTTTGTGCTCTAGATTGAGGGTCCTGTCCTCTCCGTACCTCAGGAAATTTCTTTGCAGTGGTCATAGGTGAAACCTTGACCATGGCACTATATATGTTACTGAATTTAGACGCCCGATAAGGTGCATACATTGGAACCTTGACTGATGCACGTCTTCTGAATACTTGGACCTCTTATGATCCTGATTATCTTGTGTTGTGACAGATATATAATTCTGTCTTTGGTGTTGAAAATTACTCCTAAAAATTGGATCTTCTGGGATGGAAGAAGGTTGCTCTTCTTTTTTTTTACCCAACTGTGCTCCTTCAGTTTCTCTTGTGGATGTGGATTTTGTCCACTTGATATGATGGGGTTTTTATCAACCAATCGTCCAAGTATGGCATCAAACAAATGCCTTGTTGTCTCAATGAGGCTGCTATGAGTGCCACCATTTTGGTGAATGTTCTGGGTGCGGTCGTAAGTCCAAAAGTAGAGTCACAAATTGATAATATTGACCGGTTACGCAGAAACTTAGGAGTTTTTTATGACTCTGTTATGAGAATTTGGAGGTACGTATTCTTCAGGTCTACTGAGGCCATATAATTCCCCTTTTGCATCACTGCCACTAGTCTTCTTCTTAATGACTCTTAAAAGGGTCTGTTAAAAAAATAAAATGATGTTCTCTCTCTTTCAGGTAGAGCAAACCACGCTTTGTAGGATGGAATAAAAGCCCCGGCCCATCTGCTGTGGAGGCACCGGCTGGAGAGCAGCATTTAGCAACAACTCTCGTACTGCTTCTATCAGGGCGGCAGCCTTTCCTGGGTGACTTGGAAGTCTTGACCATTTGGTTTTTGAAGGAATTAAGAGTGTGTAACCCTGGGCAATTATCTGATGTGCCGAGGCGTCCGTTGTCATATGGACCCAATGGTCTAGAACTCTCGCTAGACTGCCACGTACTGTCGTCAGATGTCAGACCGGGGCCCTGTGACCTTCAGTAGCTCTACATTTTGCTGACTACCTTGGCCGGGTATTGAATGATGATTGCTGCAGATGTGGGTCTCGGCCCGGTTAGATTATCTTCCTGTCCTATAGGCTCCGGCCTCCTGAAACGCTCTTTTTGGAGGTCTAATAAATGCGGATGATGACCTCTTCTTCTTCGCATCGGTTGTGTGGGAGCGCCTACTTTTCACCCTATTGGGAGGAGCCGCTCACCATGCCTAGATTTGTGTGTTAATTTAGGGATAAGGGTATCAGGAGTCAGGGTCTTGTTTTGTAAATGGAGGGATTGAAATATGGCGTCACCATTCTTCTCTGACGGGGAATAAAGGGAAACCTAACGTATCCTGAAAGGAATTCTTGGATGTCCTGCAGAGTATCAGAGGGTACGGCTAGACCAATAGTCCCAAAAGTTTGTACATATACTAAATGTGAAATATAATAAGACTGACGCGTTCACGAGAATTACAGATTAATTTCTGTAACAGGTGCGATTTTACGTATGAAATGATACAAAACACTTCAGGTGCATGAGGTTGCAAAAGACAGACATCGGTTTTCTCACGCTTGGATATTAATTATACAAACCCGACAGCGAAGCTGGCGTCATTCGAAGTATTCTAGAAATAAAGAGATGCGCAAGTTTCTATATCCAGGCAGAGATTTTAAGTTCTTTTTTTCCCCTTAAATCGTAAAAATGTCATGAAAAAGATTGATGAAAGTGATGGGTTAGGAGGAGACACCCGGAAGTGAGGTACAGTATACCGTGTGTTTCAATGAACCAGGTTTTAGAATATAAATCCTGCATCTGGGATTATAATTTAGATTTTAACCAAGGGAGTGTTTTATGCCAGACATGTGAAATATCATATTCTTGACTCAAGACCCTTGTAAAGAGAAACCTTATACATGTTTTGTGGCAACATATAGGAATTCTGTTTATCTTTTCATGTGATGAAACGGTTTGCCGTTATTGTGTTGTATGTTCTTCTAATTATCTTTCTGTAAACTAATTACTGTACTACTTTTGTATATTAAATCTAAACTTTAATAAGTGTACCTTTCAGCTCTGATGTAAATTTACGCTTTACAAAGTTCAATTTTCAGACACATTTTGCTACAACAGATTTTGTGCTAAGTGCATATTTTCTTTAGTAAACAGGGACCAAAGATGGCAAATAACATTTTTGATAACTCTTTGGTGGTGACAGCGAAGAAAACATATATTGCAACGGATTGAGGGGGGATAATACTCATTTGAGGGACCGTGCACAAGTGAAGATTGGATCAGTTAGATAGCCGTGTGCATTTACCCTGATCACATATACTAGTCACGAGCGCCGTTCATGACAAACACACACACACGTACGTCGATGTCTTTACCTGCACAGCAGACAGGAATTTTGCACAGAAGGTGCTGAACACGGAGCACATTTCCTCCAGTCTGAAAGCACATTCATCTTCACAGAAATAGTCCATGACCGCACGGCGAGTGTCACGCAGAGTCTGCAGAGCGCCGAGCACCTCACACAGCTCCACCTCCGCAACCTGAAAGACACGCAGAGAACTTTAGAGATCTCAGTGTCTGCAGTCGCCGAGACCACAGAGCGCTCCCGTCTGTCTTACACCCCGATTTGCAGGGTGCATCTTTCTCTCCCCCTCTTCTTTACTCACCTGCAGGAAGGCC
>WSYH01016918.1:0-12560 GCA_036426205.1 Ascaphus truei
GTGTGTACATGATGCAATTAATCTGTGCATCATGTAACACTATGCAAAATATATGTAACAATGAAATACAATATGAACAATGTCCCCTAACCAGCAATGCCATCATGAAAATCAATTATAAACTAAGCAACATCAATACAATTAGCATCAATTAATTAATCAATTTCCTCAAACAATTACAATACAATACTAATCAATTATACAATTCCCTATTCAATTCCTAAAGCCAAACCATTGCCAAAACAATTTTAATTTAAAGTAACCACCAGCATTCTAATCTAAGTACCATAAAGAAGCCATTACCTAAATACAAATTACATTATTCACAACAATTACCATACCGCGGATAAATCGATATAATATATATATATTATATATATATGCATATATATATATTCCCGATGATAATATATTATAATATCATATATTAGCCATACATGAAACAGAAACATTAAAACAGTAGCAAAACCATATAGAATTTATCCCTGTATGTCCTAGCCATAAATTGGTGATCCTAAAATACAGGGGCAATAATACAGCATAATAAACAATGCATTTCCATACAAAAGTCACATAGAATACACCCATTCAGTGTCCGTGAATGTATGTATATACATATATACATTAACGGGCATTAAATGTGACTGAAAAAATAAAAGACATGAATGAAAAATCATAAAAACCTGTAAAAGTAAAAATAATAAACTTTTCTTTTGTTTACTCACCATTAGATGCCCACTCACCGAAATCCAGGCGACCCGGAAGCACAGGAACCAATCCACAGGTCAACCATTAAATAATAAACCATAACAAATCCACGTCTGTGTCTTTTCCTTCTATTTGTAATCCTTCCGTCAGTGTTGGGGTCTTCTTTTCTTCTTTGCGGTCTTCAACGTCTTCTTCTGTCTTCTACCGTCTTCTTACGCCACGCCCTTCTTCTCTTCTTAGGAGGGGAGATGTTCTTCCTCGGCGACAGCTTCAAAATGAGGCGACATAGGTTTTTATAGGCCTATGACATCACATTTGGTCAAATGTTTCCCACGGTCCTGATTGGGCCGTGAAAAACATGTGATTTGGCCGAGCCAAAAAAAAATGATGACGTCATTTAAAGGCAATGAGCAGCTCCACAAATGTATATGAAATGTCACACAATTGCATAGAGTGTGTACATGATGCAATTAATCTGTGCATCATGTAACACTATGCAAAATATATGTAACAATAAAAATACACTATGAACAATGTCCCCTAACCAACAATGCCCTGAAAATCAATTAGAAACTAACCAACATCAATACAATTCGCATCAATCAATTAATCAATTTCCTCAAACAATTAAAATACAATACAAATCAATTATACAATTTCCTATTCAATTGCTGAAGCCAAACCATTGCCAAAACAATTCTAATTTAAAGTAGCCACCATCATTCTAATCTTATTACCATAAAGAAGCCATTACCTAAATACAAATTACATTATTCACAACAATGTCAAAATAAAGATGCTAAATACATTATCCATACATGAAAAGAACCTAAACATGAGCCAAACAATCAATTATTATCCCTGTATGTATATCCATACAGATAGATAAACATAATGTGAAAGTTGTGAATAAAAAACACAAGTCTGAGGATATGTTTTGCAGAATGACAAATAAGTTTATTGCAGTGTACGGTGCACACGCAGAGGAGAGTTTCAAAATAAAACTCCCCCAAAGACACGATGGCATACAGGCCTTAATTTATACACAAAATACTAAGCCCACGCCCCCTATACGAGGTTGCGTGTCGTCACTACGTAAACAAAATATGAACATGAACACATCGAGTTAATAATATTATTATGGGATGCATAAATGAAATGAAATGACTCAGCTAATATTTCGTATACAAGCCATTGATCTTTTCTCTACATACGGAACTTCATGGGCACCTCCCTTGGAATGCGAGAAAGTGCCTATCTGTCTCTTATTTTCATAACATTGGCACTTTCCTCTTCTGCTCAAGGTCTTGTGGCTTAGCTGAACCGCTCAATATCAATTGGAACTTCAGCAGAAAAAAATGTCTTTTAAACTAACTTCCATACCAACTTTCATACAGACAATAGACAATATCAAGCACCTAAGATGGATGCTGACTTAAAATGGCGGCTTAGATCCCAGTGCTGTTTATGTCAGCCCTCCCCTCCTTACGTCATATTCTCACTTTGTCACTCCCTCCTTTTTTTTATTCTTAAAACATAGCTTTTGAGAATTAAGTTTATGATGATAGTCCAGGGATAACTCAGAGGACAAGGGCGGGTGCCCTTCACTGTCATAGTCTCGTAATGCGCTGCGGCCAATATGTCTTTTGATGAATAACTGTGGTCGCCATCTTCTTTCTTCAAGGGACTGCTGTTTCTGGCATCTGTAAAGAGTAGCATCAGATTGGGGGACGGGGTCACACACTTGTGGATCATACCTTTGCAACACGTGACACACACATACATGACAACAAGTAACACCCCCAAACACACCAAAGCATTCAAAAGTTTTTGCTCCAAGTGATCTAAGCCATTCACCTAACCCCAAGGGTGATATTCTGTCACTTCCCTTTGTAAGCCTTTTTTTGAATCTCTTGTATTTCATCTAGTTCATGCTGCACATTGCTACTCTGATCTGGAATAAAAACACAACATTGTCTTTAATCAAAGCACATACCCCTCCTTTTGAAGCTAAAACATAGTCTAAAGCAATTCTGTTTTGTAAGGCCATAAGCCTAATCTGAACCTGTTCTTGGTTTAATGATGAAATTAAAAACTGCAAAATTAAGGCTACATCCTTCCTGTAAATTGTTATTTGACTAAACATACATTTTTAGACAGGTTCCATTGGTTGGTGGAGACACTTGACCCATACAGTAAATTGATTCTTGTTCCTAGTGTGTGATACACCCTTTAAAGAGGTTCCCTTAAAAAAAAATTGGAAAAATACAGAAATTATACACATACACTGGCGACACACTTTATTCGAGCTCGGCTAGTCCCACGAATTCGGGTATACCCGGGTGTATTGAGGTTTGTGACTGTTTTATGCCCGAGTGCATTGAGTTATTTTCCGGCAGGGATTGAAGCATTTTATTCCCGTTGGCTGCAATACTGCACAGTACATATATATATACTGCATTACAATTCATGAATTTATGCCATCTGGTAGACACGCGAAGCATTGCAGCCTAATAAATCCTAATCATTATCATTTAACAGATCAGCCGCCCATCAGCCAGGCATGAACCCAGGCTGGGAAG
This sequence comes from Ascaphus truei, assembly GCA_036426205.1. NCBI lineage: Eukaryota > Metazoa > Chordata > Amphibia > Anura > Ascaphidae > Ascaphus > Ascaphus truei. The sequence goes on from WSYH01016918.1 coordinate 3,291, forward strand.
GCAAATGCAACGGGGCTTGTCAGAGGTGAGGAGCGGCGCATTCCAGGTATCTGCCAGGTACATACCGGGTATTTGCTCGAATAAAGTGTGTCGGTGCAGTAATACTAAAAACCTTATTTTATGCATGCAACCTTTCTTTGGATATGCAGTTGCTAGATAAAGGAAATGGCATCTATCTCCATCATATATTTTCAGAATCATCACAACATTCTATTACTGAGAATTGAGGGGGTTTGGTATCTGTGGAAGCGAATGCGTGATCATCACCCCAGCACGCATTGTATACATCATTCACTCAGAATATCAGAACAGACGATGTCTGCGATGGGTCAAAATGGCTGACTTATGATCCTTTCCTTGTGGCTGACACACGCCCCTGGGTGACCCCCTCCTTTCGGTGGAGGTGCAACACACTTCTGGATCAAAGTTTTGCTGCACATGACACATACATAGAGAGTGATGAGTACTGCCAAAACACATACAAGAGCTTTCACAAGCCACGCTTCCAGGAAACCAATCCTCCCATCAAGGCTCAATTGTACATACACCTTAAATTTCTAACTTAACACACTCTAAAAAATTAAAATATTGAGTCTCTGAAAAAATGAAATGTTCTGATAAAACCGGGCCTTCGCCTGGCGTCTTATTTTCCTCGTTGGTTAACGGTTAGAGTTTTGACTCAGCAAGACGTTAACTTGCTGCGGCTGTGCTTTAGGTGACTTTGGTCTTTGGTGGCGCTGGAACGTTTGGTGGAGCTGGAACAAGCTTTACGTGCTTTGGGTCCAGGAAAAGAACTCTGCCACTTTAATTGCTGTATTGGTGGTTACTTTAGGCCTTTTCACCTGGGATGAAGAGCATGCTTGCGCAGGAAATATGTGACTATTAACCCCATCTCGAGTAGGTGCACTTTCAACTTTGTCTAGAGAGACTCAAAAAATGTATTAGTTGCATACAACTTATTGTTTTATTACCAATAACATGGTCCTTAATTCGTTCCTTTGGACTGCTGATAGTCACAAGTCATCCCGTATGTGTCTCATAGGGAGATAATTTATACCTAGGAATAAATTCTTGTATCAATGTCTTTACTCCTGTCTTAGCATCCGCATATTGACAGAGGTATTCCCTATTAATGTTCCTCAAATTAAAACTAAGTAGCCAATGTGAACCTGACTTTGATACCATCTACAGTAAGTTCCTGAAACTTTGGGGCCTCATCCCTTGCCAAACCACATGCTTCCATAATTAATTCTATCCTGTCTGCAGGCCATATCCCTAAGACCTGGGAAACTGCCTGAGTTTGTCCCAATCTTCAAAGTGGGGACAAAAAAACTGTCTCAAACTACAGGCCAATCTCTCTTCTCCCAATACTATCCACAGTCATGGAAAAAAATATTCCCTCCCAATTAAGCAATTATTTTACCCATACAAATTTCCCTAGCCAATCCCTATCTGGCTTTTACCCAAACACTCCCCTGTAACTATTCTGCTAAAATTTTGAAATGCCTTGTATATAATGCATACCTTATTCACTTATGTAACTGCTTTTGCAACTATGTATCCCCTGTATTTAACCCTATGCATAAGACACACCCACAAATGAGAGGTGACTCCCAAATTCACCCCTTCCTGGCAAACCCATTCTAGATTACACAGCAATTTTTTTTGACAATAACCACTGCTTACGGACACCTTTGGAAATAAATAAATGGTTAAAAGTTATAACATACATCACATATTCAGTTGATTGACAAATGATTTTGTATAAGACTTCACACTAATGACTTGCTTTATATAATAATTTTGCACAGTACTGAGCACACGGTCAGCTTTATAATTTTAAAGACACTCTGCATATTCATCTGACTAAAGAAAAAATAATAATTTTATAAGCTTGTTTTTGGGCGTTTCACCAATTGACCCTGAACAGATAAGATAACGGCACACCACGGCTTCTTCCTGAAAAATAATAATTATTGGATTGGAACTTTTGCTTAAAGTTTAAATACATGGAGCTTTTTTTCCAGAGCCCTAAGAACTACATTTTTTATGGCCTCTCAAAAATTAACCAACGGGCTTTTATATAGCTGAGGTTTATATAACTTCTTAACACACAAATAACTCCACATGCTCATGCTATTTCCCTCCACTCATTTCTTTTTAATGCCTTCTGTTTGAACTTTCATAGTTTCACTGACTTCATTCACTACAAATGTATGCTGTCCTGTTGCAATTCTGTCCTTTCTCAAGCTACACAAACCTATTTCTCTCCATTAATCAACACTCACAAGTCTAACCCCACACTAACTCTTCCTTCCTCTCACCTCAGGACTTTGCTGCCTATTTTAAGAAAGAGGTTGAATCCATACACCAGAACATTCCCTCTGTTTCCTCCTATCCTACTTTGCTTCCTACTCTTTTCCTGCTTTCCTTGACTCTTTCTCCACTGTATCAGAAGAGAATGTCACCATCACTGTTGATCTCCTTTCTCCCTCTAATCTGCTACATTTCCATTCTCCTTAAAACATGTAACAGTTATACCATGACTCAAAAATAGCAAGCTTGACCCTATCTGTCTTTCTACTTTAACTACTGAACTTGTCTTGTATTCTCTTGCTTGCTCCATTTTCTCAACACCCATTCTCTCCTTAACCCTCTACAATCTGACTTCTGCACTGCTCCCTCCACTGAGACAATTCTCACTAAAATAACTGATGACCTATATGCTGCCCAAGGCAGAGGTTATTACACTCTGCTCATATTACTCTCTGCAGCATTTGACTCTGTGGACCACACTCTTCTCTTTTCTCTGTACACACTCTCTCTAGGTGACCTAATAACATCTCTTGGGTTTAAATATCACCACTATGCTGACGACACCCACATTTACTTTTCAACCCCTGACCTTACACCTACTGTACAAACCTAAGTTTCTGAATGTCTTCTGTTATCTCATCCTGGAAGGCCCTCTTTTGCCTTAAACTTAACATGGCAAAAACAGAGTTCCTCATACTTCCTCCCAAACCTGACTCCATTATCTCCTTCCACATTACTCTTGAATCTTCCATCCAGTAGCCCAAGCACGCTGCTTAGGGGTCACTCCTAACTCCTCTCTCATATTCTTCTCTTTCATTCAAAACATTTCTATAACTGTCGCTTTTTCCTCCACAATATCACAAAGATACACCTGTTCCTCTGTTGCTCAACTATTAAAAACTCTGATTCAGACCCTCATTCTCTCCCATCTTGATTACTGTAATCCCCTGCTATCCCGCCTTCCTGACTTTCACCTGTCTTCCCTATTATCTATCCCAAATGCTGCTGCCAGAAACACTCTACTCTTTAAACTCTAATTCTGCGTTTCCCCTCCTGAAATTCCTCTCCTGGCTTCTAATCAAATCCTACTGTTTCTGTATACTCTCCCTACCTACCAATTTGATTGTAAGCTCCTCAGAGCAGGGACTCCTCTTCCTTAATGTTACTTTTATGTCTGGATCACTTATTCCATGACCTCTTACCTTTACCATTTGCTACCTATATGATTACGACGTGCACCACTGCTGTGAAGCGCTGTGCATATTAATGGCGTTATATACATAAAAACATACAATACAATATATACTTCAAACAATGCTTGTGAGCTTTTACCCGCATTTTTAAACACAAAATATTCCCAAACATATCCTAATCCTATAGAAATAAAATTGAAATGTGTTTTTACTGGTTACACACAATACAAAAACTCCTCTCACACACAGCCAAACAACATCACAAAAATAACGAACAAATAAAAGAAAAAACATTTCTCCCCTATTACCAAACAATTTCACCCTGCAACTATATTAATAAAAGTTCCCTTCTCTTTCTTTATTCTCATAAATAACCTGAATTTAAAACTACTCTGATGCTCCGGAGCTTTTGAGTTAACTTTCGTATCTTGGCACATTCCTCGCGCTGGAGAAAAAGGTGGGGGCATGCTCTGTGCTGCTGCGATTCTGATTCTCTTTCTTGCAGACATTTGATTTCATTGTGAACAAATAATATTCATGTTTTCGTACGTACTTGCAAGTTTTTGGATGGTGATTTGTGCACACAGGTGATACTTAGCATGGTTTATCTTTCACACAGGTAATCATTCAGGAAAAATTCATTAGGGTATCAAATCCATCTAGCAACTCTCCATTATGGGCGCAACAATTTTACTTGCCGGCACCGAAACTTGAGTTTATATCAGGAAATGATTTATAACCACTTATTGCATGTGGGGAAATAGAAGGAAAAGCTGATACGTTCACAACTGATTTCTGCGGCATCCAGTCAGCCGGGCCTGCCATGCATGACTTTAGCCACAAAAACCTCATAAAATCCAAAGATTTATACTGCCACAGACACACAGGGATTACTGAAAGTTAGAAGGTTCCACTATGAGCCCTTGCGTTCGCATTCTTACGAATAAGAAAAACGGTGTGGCTGCCCATAGGTTCACGCTTCCTTCCATAGTAATTTATTGCAAACAAACTCATTTCATTGGGGTGGCATGTTTTTTACTGGGACTTGCATGTGTTTTTCATTGGCCAACAAAACATATTTATATTGTCTCTTCTTGTTCTCTGTATCCATTCTTTATTATTTTTGTCTGCAGACACACAACCTCTAACGGCAAATTTTGAGAACTTTGGTTTCCCATTATTCTCCTGTTACAGTAATCACATTTAATTGACCTGTACAATACTCCTGATACAATAATCAGCGCAAGCTGATTGCGTACAACTCTTTTGGCATGTTATTGTTCTGATTTTTTCACCATAACTATACCCAAGAAAACACTTATTTTACTTCAGTGGGTCCAACCCAGTCCTAATAAACCTTATACTTTTATAACATGGATACAGATAAGACCTTCTAAACAGATATCCATAAATAAACTCACTTGGTATGTTAATGACAAGACAGAGCAAATGTACAATCAGGGACCCTTCCTGCTCAGACAACAAAAATATTTATCACAACCCAGGACAGTCTGAAAAACAATCCCTTAAGCATACAAACACTCACCTTCATCACCAAACACCAAAACTTTTAACGGGACTCTCACCTTAATCCCAATAAAACTTAACATCTATAACACTTTAAAATGGATACAGGAACAGACAAATAAACTTATTTGAAACTGCTAGGTAAACCCGTCAACACAGATTGAGACACCCTTCAAAACACATCTCTCTACACACCACTCAAAACAACTTTTTAAACCCAGGCTTTCCTCAAAAGGTGCCTTTTACCTTGATTCTTACGAGCGCTCAGATTTGAGTGACCGAGGAGTGTTTTTTTCAGGTGCTCAGCTTCCGGTATTTTTGTATTCCTATTCGGTGCGCCATCTGTGAAAGTTGTGAATAAAAAACACAAGTCTGAGGATATGTTTTGCAGAATGACAAATAAGTTTATTGCAGTGTACGGTGCACACGCAGAGGAGAGTTTCAAAACAAAACTCCCCCAACGACATGATGACATACAGGCCTTATTTATACACAAAATACTAAGCCCACGCCCCCTATACGAGGTTGCGTGTCATCACTACGTAAACAAAATATGAACATGAACACATCGAGTTAATAACATTATTATGGGATGCATAAATGAAATGAAATGACTCAGCTAATATTCCTTATACAAGCCGTTGACCTTTTCTCTACATACGGATCTTCATGGGCACCTCCCTCGGAATGCGAGAAAGTGCCTATCTGTCTCTTATTTTCATAACATTGGCACTTTCCTCTTCTGCTCAAGGTCTTGTGGCTTAGCTGAACCGCTCAATATCAATTGGAACTTCAGCAGAAAAAAATGTCTTTTAAACTAACTTCCATACCAACTTTCATACAGACAATAGACAATATCAAGCACCTAAGATGGATGCTGACTTAAAATGGCGGCTTAGATCCCAGTGCTGTTTATGTCAGACCTTCCCCCCCCCCATACATCATATTCTCACTTTGTCCATAACATACAGGGGCAATAATAGAGCATAAAATACAAAGCATTTACATACAAAATTCACATACAATACACCCATTCAGTGTCCATGAATGTATGTATATACATATATACATTAACGTGCATTAAATGGGACAGAAAAAATAAAAGACATGAATGAAAAATCATAAAAACCTGTAAAAGTAAAAATAATAAACTTTTCTTTTGTTTACTCACCATTAGATGCCCACTCACCGAAATCCAAACGACCCGGAAGCACAGGAACCAATCCACAGGTAAGCCATAAAATAAAAAACCATAACAAATCCACGTCTGTGTCTTCTTTCTTCTTTGGGGTCTACTCCGGCTTCTTCCGTCTTCTTCCGTCTTCTTACTCCACGCCCTTCTTCTCTTCTAAGGAGGGGAGATGTTCCCTCCTCGGCTCGCTTCAAAATGAGGCGACATAGGCTTTTATAGGCCTATGACGTCACATTTTGGTCAAATGTTTCCCACGGTCCTGATTGGGCCGTGAAAAACATGTGATTTGGCTGATGAAAAAAAAATGATGACGTCATTTAAAGGCAATGAAAGCACAGCCAATCAGAATGGCTTTGCTTCAATTGCCTTTAAGATGACGTCATTAAAAGAAACATGGTATGGTAGCCAATCAGAGCGTGGGAAATACATCCCAACTCTGATTGGCTCTAGTACCATGTGACAGGCTTTCAAAGACGTCACATCCATTCTCCCCCAAGCCTCTGTCACATGGTCTACTAGAGCCAATCAGAGATGGGATGTATTTCCCATGCTCTGATTGGCTACCGTACCATGTGAGACCGGCCATGTTTCTTTTAATGACGTCATCTTAAAGGCAATTGAAGCAAAGAGTGCTACTTTGGGGATTTTTTTTCTGTGTTGGTTTTCATATCATATTCATCCCCAGCACCGCCAGTAGTGGTTACCATTTACACTGCATTTAACTGGCTTTAGCACTTTTCACTTTAGGTCTGTACAGGTTATTTCTGTGTCTCATATATATTTTTTTTAAATTTTTTTTTATTAAATCAAGGGTGTGTCTTAGAATCAATGGCGTCTTAGAATCGAGGAAATAGGGTAAATATATACTGGCTTTAGCACTTTTCACGCCCTGTGTGGGCCTGAGACTCGCGCTCCCCCCCCCGGCGCCCGCTTGGTCCCCCGATGTGCCGTCCGGCTGAGTGAGGCGTGCAGGCGGTGGCAGGAAGCGCCCTGTGTGGGCCTGAGACTCGCGCTCCCCCCCCGCCCCGGCGCCCGCTTGGTCCCCCGATGTGCCGTCTGGCTGAGTGAGGCGTGCAGGCGGCGGCAGGAAGCGCCCTGTGTGGGCCTGAGGCGCGAGGCTGCGCGGAGAGTTACTGGCGCCATAAGCTGAGACGGGACGCGCAGTGACTTACCTGAGCGGGAGGTAGCGCCGGGGAGGTAAGGGAGCGGCTGGGGTAGGAGGGCCGCGCTTCCCGTCCGGAGCCAGTGCAGGGCGGCGCACGTGATGGGGGGGGCGGACAGAGGGGGAGCGTGCCGTTGAGTGTGAGGAATGTGACGCGGGCGGTCTGTTTCCGCTCTCCCGTGACGTCCGGCAACCCGTGGCAGGGCGCGGCGCCGATAAGGGGAGACCGGGGGATTGTCGACGCTTGATGGGGGGTGCGCAGAGCCACAGTGTGCGTGTGTTCGGTGTGATGTGTGTAGTGATTGTGTGTTTGTACGTGTGTGTGGTGTGTGTGTGTGTGTGTGTGTGGTGTGGTGTGTGTGTGTGTGTGTGTTGTGTGTGTTTGTGTGTGTGTGTGGTGTGTTGGTGTGGTGTTGTGTGTTGTTGTGTGTGTGGTTCCCTTCACTCCTCCGCCTCAGGCCAATGAAGGTTGTGCGGGGCGGGCGCCCAAGGGACCATGAGATTTCCCTAGGGACAAACCTACATCCAAGGCATACAGTGATTTCACTAATTAGTATAGGATTATTGCCCCTGTATGTTATGTTTATCTGTCGGTATGGATGAGACATACAGGGATAATAATTGATTGTTGGGCTCATGTTTGTATTCTTTTTCATGTATGATTGTATTTAGCATCTTTATTTGTGTCATTGTTTGAATAATGTAATTTGTATTTAGGTAATGGCTTCTTACGACGGTAGTTTAGATTAGAATGATGTTGGTAATTTAAATTAGAATTGTTTTGGCATGGTTTGGCTTAGCATTGAATAGGGATGTATAATTGATTTTGTATTGATTTAATTGTTTGAGGAAAGTGATTAATTGATTGATGCGAATTGTATTGATAGTGGTTAGTTCTAATTGATTTTCAATGATGGCATTGGTGGTTGGACATTCTTCATAGTGTATTTTATTGTTAACAACTATTTTTGCATAGTGTTACATGATCACAGTTAATTGCATCATGTACACAGACCGATATACAATTGTGTGTACATTTCATATAGCATTTGTGGAGCTGCACTGATTTGTTGGCTTTATTTACAATGGCTGCCTGGACTTCATTTCAACTTTAACATGCAATGTGGTGATTTTAAAGATTAAAAATTCATGTTTTGATTTATGCATGTGTTTATGGTTTTCATACTGGCCAAATAATATATTATTCAATATCTAGATAATAGTTATTTGCACATTATTGTACTGATGTGTTGGGGGGGGGGGTTATGGCCCCAAGGTATGGTGGGTAGGCCTCTCCTTCACTGGTAGTGCGGATTAACGCGTTGGGTCGCTTTACGGTGGTTAGTTGGCGGTGGGAGGTGGGATGTAGAGTGGGAGGTATGTGGACCTCCCCGAGTGGCAGTGCGGTGAGTGTGGGTTAACCCGTTAATGACTGTAACGGTTAATACCGCTATGGTGATTAGGGGGTTAGGGGACATTACACATGGCTGATTGTGAATTTGTGTGACACTGTTTTGCAGCAACCGGAGGCATGGGCAGAATGAGAGATGATGTGAAATGGCCTTCATCGTGGGTTGCCTTGAATGTACGTGGAATGATTTTAAATGTTATTTCATATGTATTTTGTAATGTAGTTTTAAAAATGGGCCAATGCATATGTATTATCATATGTGGATAATAGTAATTTTGCCAATTATCCAAGGTATGGTTGTGTTAGGGGGCAAGCGGGTATCGGGTGGGGTGTGTGTGTTGTGTACTTGTGGGCAATTGTCCCCAAAAACATGCTAAGTGGGTGCTTAACAAAATGCCGCCGTTCATTGCCTTGCGTCTATCGACTAAGGTAATGACAACTGCATGTAAAACTGTTTTTTATTAATAGT
>WSYH01016919.1:0-12559 GCA_036426205.1 Ascaphus truei
AGCCGCTGCAGCCCCTATTTTTCGCCGAAGGAAGTATCTTCGTTCTGCACTTGCCAGATTAGTTCCAACTCCTTAGTTCTAATGAACATTTACAGTGAGGTACATCATTGGCTGCGGGATGAAACGTCTTTGTACCGCACGCTGTCCTTCCGATGACAACAGATAAATTGTAGACACACATCCATAGGCTGGGAGGGTGTATAAGCCCGTGCAAGCCATCTGGGTAATACACAGACAATCTTGGCGTGGGAATTAAATTCCCCCCAATGGCAAGTTTGCCAGTAGTTTCTGTAAAGGGCAAAGGGACTGACGGTATGTGAGGTCATGCGATAATTAACAACTTCACCTGCTTAGCATACCTGACCAAGCACCCCTGCACGGTGGCAGAAAGAAAGTCGACCTTTCCTCAGGATGCCCGGACACTCTGCTAGGCCAACAGTTTACATACAGTTTCCTGCGTTTAGAAACTTGACCCTCCCAGTTGTCTTTTGAAGCCACAGACTTTTGCAGACACTCTGGAGCCTGCACCACAGGGGTCTCAGAAGTTCTGACTGCATTATGCATGACTCATCCCTGACCCCATTGACAATGGTGACTGCTTAATGTATCCACTGTCCTGCTGACTGAAATGCAAATGTGTGGTTCCTAAAACTTTAAAGTATTAACTCCCAGCTATTTTCCATTTATACCTTTTAAATAAATATTACAGTTCTAATAAACTATATATATGATATGTCTACCTCCTACCCCATGCTCACCAAAAATTAGAAAGCTAGGATTTTCCTATCCAAGTTAGCTGCTTAATTGGGTGAGGGGTATGAGTGGTCTGTGGTTAAAATTATCCCCGGTTGCGGTTTGCAGTCGGGACATGTTGCAATCCCCGGCCTCAATCGATTACCGCAGGACTACTTTACCAATTCCCCCTAATTGTGATGAGACCCATTATACAACTCTTAATAAATGCCTCACAATAACACTACAACGTGTGAGAAGAGACACCTGTGTTATCACACAAAGGGAGAGAGAGAGGGTATGAGGAGAAAGTGAGAGGTTTAGAAAGAAGAGAGAGAGAGAGAGAGGCCAGTTGGAGGCGGGCGAGGAGGGGGAGAGAAAGAGTAGATATATTACATACTCGTCACATAGTAGATGAGATTTAAAAAAAGATGTGTCCATCAGTTCAACCTATGCTAAATTTAAACGGACCGATACTTTATCCTAATCAATACTTACTTATTGATCCAGAGGAAGCAAACCAAACCGTTAAAGTAAAGTATTAAACGCCCAGCTATTTCCCATTTATACCTTAAATAAATATACAGTTCTAAAATTATATTATATGAATGTTTACCCCCTAAGCCCTGCACACCAAAAATTAGAAAGTAGGACGTTCCTATCCAAAGTGCTGCTTAATGTGGTGAGGGGTATGATGTGGTGTGGTTAAAAGTTTCCCGTCTGTGGTTTGCGGTCGGGATGCAATGTTGCAATCCCCGGCCTCATCGATTACCGCAGACGTACTTACCAATTCCCCCTAATTGAATGATGAGACCACACTTACACCAATGTTGCGATCGCGTCTTTCCTGACCGCAGACCACTTAACCAATTAACTGGGGCTAGGCTTTCTTGGTCTTTGCGGTTACACAGATGTACAGTGTTTTAATGCCAGGGCGCGACCACATAACCACAGACACGTTATTTCAATAACCCTTTAAACAGCGCTAGAGGCCCCTTATTCCTAGCGGGGCTCATTTTGAATACCCATATTAATAGAATGCAGCCAGTCTGGGCCGCAGAACTGACACTTACAGACACTTTACAAACACTTCATTGACTCAGGGGAACCCAGCCGAGCAAAATGCCTTTATTTAATGGCTGGGGTACCCCTTCACCGTCACAAACTCTCTAACTCACAAGTGTAGGTGCTGTCACAGCTGCCCCAGCCAGGGGGGCTGTCACAGCTGCATATACAATAAAATATACCCCCATTATCATCTCATCCTGGCTTCCCATCATCATGATCTCATCTCCCCAGGTGGCCTCATCATCATCTTATTCCCATCCCCCCCAAATATCATATCATCTTATTTCCCCCCATCATCATCTCATCTCCTCTCCTCGTCATCTCATCTACAATATCAACCCCTCCCCGCCCCCCCCCCACCCCATATTGTGTACTTACCTTATTTCCTGCAGGAGTAGACATACAGGACTTGTCTCTGGGCTGCTGGGAGTGGACTCCGCCCTTGCTGTACTCCAATGGCTGTCCCCTACCATCAGGACATGACTCACGAGTCCTCCAGTAATGAATAGTCTCCCAACAAAATTATAATTAAGAGATACTATGGACATATTGAACATTTTAAAACAAAACAAAGTGGGAGGAACACAACATAATGGCTAGTGTGATGTAGCGTCACTTATACATTATACAGCATACAAAGGGACGTGTGCATTAAGCAAGTACTACAAGGTGACAAGGGATCTACCAAACTTCCGGCAGAGTTTATCACACTAGTATTGGTTTCATCTTAAGTCATAACTACTTTGGTACGGTGGATTGAGATGACATGTCACGGGGAGCGCTTAATAACACATTATATTGTGGTCCTGATTGAGCAGAACAGGTTGAGCAAAATAAACTGAGATTTATCCTTGAAGGCAAACACACGACAACTGCGAATAACTTAATAATTACACTCACGGGTAGAGAAACAAGATAATGTCCAGAAAGGTGCCAAGCACCAGAGATGTCTTTAAAATGTAGTCAATATGCAAATTGCCAATATAAATAGCCACGTCCAATCATCTGTGAATGGGCAAGTCTTTTGGTCTCTGGGTTTGCTGGAATCCCCAGGGCTAACGAAATCCTGAAGCAGCAAGTTTCCTTGTTGCGATGTTTTTTAACCCCTTGCGTTCTGGAATCGTAGCGCTGTACTTAGGTCTATCCGCTTGAAGAAATCAGGTACAGCAACAGCAACAAAAACACAGGCAACCAGGAATGAGGGGTACAGGCCTTTTTAAGGGACAAGGGCTGTGAAGGATTTACATTAGCCTCATCCCATTGGCAAGGAATTATCTTCCTCCTATCAGAACCTGCCAGGTCACAGGGGCAAAACTTACAGCCAGCTCAGGTAACTCCTAGCATGCTAGTGAGCAGATGGTAGCACTGCTAAGTAAAAAGGGCCACTCATTTCTGGGGACGCAATGTCTGGAGTTTGGTTCCCAAGGTGTGAAATAGCCAGGATGAGTAACAGGACCTGCTACTCAGAAACATCCTGATTAAGTGACACTTATGAATCTGGGGTCTTTGATAGCAACTTCCAGAGAGACTACAGCTGTGGGCCTAGCCGGCTAGCTTTGAAGCTTGCATAGCAAGGTAAAACCAGCTCCATAGGTGTAAAAACATTTGGTTCTGGTATGCAAAACAAAGGCAGGGAAGAAACAAAACAGCATCCTAAATTAGCAGTTAAAAGGGGAAAACATATAAAATAACCCCTTCATCACAATACGAAATAGGGTACCAGCGAGCCCACTGCTTTATTAAAGCGCTGATTACCCCCATTTTCGCAAAGACTATTTCAAAATATTGGAATGGTAATGGGACTAGGGTTGCACCGAGCTTTGCCAATTGTTTATGGCAGTCGGGAAAGCGAATATATCTGGTTGAGACATTTGGATCCACCGATTGGGGAGATCCTTACCATGCTGCAGGGAGCCTGGGGTGTATTCTGGAAGACTCTTGGTCAGGCCTCCACCTGTAACGGATCCTACTATGTGGATTGCCCATTACAGGACCCATATACATATATAGGCATACACGATTACACAGTAAACCCACTGAGTGTAACATAAAAAACAGTTTATAAACAACATACGTTGTGATATTGGTTCAGCTACCCTCATGCCTACAACGTCATTAACCACCCACCAATGTTCCCCACTCTTGTACACAGTCCCCACAGTACCGTATGAGGCCTGTGGCACTCTACCCCTAAGTGTCCACAAGTATAGACCACACCCTTATATGTGGTTAGCGATTGCCACCGTACGGGTGTTGATGCACTTGATGAAAGTACCTGCAGGTGCTCCATTACTTGTGCGGCCGTCATTACGGTGCGGTTGACTTATCAATTAGGATCCGTCTGATCCAACGACGTGGGCATCAGTCGAGGAGTCCACCACGCGTGGGGGTGGTATCCGCTGGAATGTCCAACTTTGTAATGTCTCTGGCTTGCAGGTGATTGGTCCAGATCACCATGTCCTCTGTTCGGCAGGAGTGTTTCAGCAGAGTCCCTAATATAAACAGCAGATTAGGCAGTGTCGTACCTAAGGGCCGGTCCCTGTAGTGTGCCTACAAACCTCAGGGGAGTCGGGGCTAGCTGCGGGCTAGGGGGGATCTTGCCTAGGGCGTGTCACGACCCCTGCACACAAACAATTTACCCTATTCCAGCTGCCATGGCTCTCCTAGTGCCAAATGTATCTCTTGATGCCGAGATCCTCCTTCCTATTGGCTTTGCTTGGGCCACATGTACGCTTACCCTTGTGCAGGCGGGGGCGTAGTCCCCAGGAGCCTATCCCTATCAGCCTCGTGCGCCTAGCGTACTGAGCATGTGCGACAGCGGAATGCGCTGGGCTTGTCTTGCATTTGTGCGAACCTCCACTTGTGCGCACGACTCAAAATGGGCGCGCCCGTCAGAGGAGCGGCAGGCAGCCCGCCGCAACCGCACGTCTCCCAGCGACCGCGGGGTGGTAAGGGGGGAAGAAACGGAGACCGGGGAGGGGACAGGGCTACATAAGCATTTAAGTTCTCTATTTTTATTATTGCAAATACTACACACACACACCAGCACACTATAATAAAAAATGCCATTAATGCAGGTCATTACCATAGCGGATAGCGTTATTGTAATTAATTATTTTTATTGATATGTGGTTTTGAGACTAGTGTAGTGCAGGCAGAAGGTCTCGCCACCGGTACTCGCCATGTTTGGAAATGTGCTCTCAGGTATTCGGGCCTTCCTGCATACCGTGGAGAGTAAACCAACAAAAAACGTGCGACTTCAAACCCCTGCCGAAAGTGCTTTCACTGCTTACTGCATAGACTCCCAGTCAGATGCCAGGTCCAAGTTCTCATAGTAAAACGTTGAGGTCGCGGTTTGGTATTCTCCCCGAAAAGAAGTACCGCAAAGCCAGGGACAAGGGTCCCGGTCAGGGGTAAGCCTTCCAAAGCAGGTAGCCCTGCACCTATTTAGGTGTAGATTTCGCCCCCAGACCCCCAGTAAGTGTGCATCCTCCTGTATTTTGTGTATTCATTGTGGGGTCGCGGGGTTTCACCAGAAATAAAACGCATTTTATTCAAATACCTTGTTTTGCCAGTGAAGGATCCCGGGTAGTATAAAAAGTGTTAAAGTGCTGGTCTCCTGTAGACGAGAACAGGCGTAATCGGGCTAAATAAAGGTATATTACCCCGCTGATTAACCCCAACTGCATTGGAAAGGAAGGGGTTAAAAGTATTACACTGCATGCTTATTTGCCCTGTCCCAGCTTCTTAACCCCCATTTGCGGCTGTTCTCTGCCTGCTGTAACAGAAGTGAATTAATGCTGCTATATTCTATTGAGGAACAAGATGGAAGTAGTGAGCCACCAAGCCAGCATGTGAGATTAAGAAGCCGTGCCTGCGGTTAGTGGTCGTTTGAAGTATGTATCCTTTCTTCTGTCGACCCCGTAACCCAAGTAATTGAATAATTGGCTTGCGGTTAGATTTGAAGTGGATTTCCAATAAATGTATCCGACCTTGTTAGCCCCGTAACTTGAAAGGAGAAAGTCTATTGCCGTGGGAAGTGGGTGAACTTGACCCCTAACAAGCAAGCCCTTTCAATTTAGAGAGCTAACTCACGGACGGAGGCACCTAGTACCTGGTTTTTGGTGTGCAAGATAAATAAATAAAAACACAAACATACATGTATAAATTACAGTCGTGGTACACGGGAACATGAATTTATAAACTGTATTAAAAACTGTTTTTAAAAGTACAGGCAGGAACAGTTTTTTCTGTAAGCCGGGAAAATTCTCGACATGTAAATGAGCTGAGGGTATTTTCTTTCCTGTACTTCAAAGATTCCCGCTAAGCTGGAGACCTGTAGTATAGCGAAGTGACAGAGGATGAGAAAAGCCTCAGAGACCCAAAGTGTAAACATGGCTGGAACCTGATAAGTGCCATGGTCGGGTCCTTGACACCTGGGGGCCAAACCCCAGACTAAGGTTCACCCAAGAACAGGTGTATCCCATGCATGCTAAGTTGCATGGTGTCAAGCCGGACACATGCGCTATGCAAACCGGAATGCCTTTTTGCCTGGTTTTGAAAACTGCGGCAACGGTCCATTGTGGGTTGAAATATTCACACGGAGGGGATTGGGGCACATGTGAAGGATGCCTGGAAAGCCTTAAATGTGCCACCTGAATATCCCAGTGTTTTCCAGATGTGATTCACATATACCATTATGATGTAACTACGCTTCACGCAGGACTACGTTCAACACAGGGGCGGATCCCGTACTCGCGGGGTTAATACCATAGAACAAAAAATTTACCCTAAACGTTTGGAATTTGTTAGCCGGGGGACTGCCGAAAACGAATCCTAGGAAATACAACGACATTTATTTGACTTGGCCAAGTTATTAGATGTCAAATTGCGAATAGCCAACGGGGACTTTTAATGCAGAGACGGCAATTCTGGCGCTATCTCGTAAAGGAAATATTATTTCAGTTTCCCCATCCCAGTAAGGTTGTATTAAGTGTATTCTGAGGTGGTCGTGTGTTTGTTTAGTAAGGAAATAAATCCAATGTATTCGGCTCCTTGTTGTGTTCAATTGAGTACCCAGAAAAATAAAAGTGTTGATAAGTTTGAGTCCAGCGTGACATCTCCTGTGACAGGCACTAAAATTCAATGGTTCTAATCACTCAGAACAAATAACTATAATACAAATGTGTAGGGCAGGGAGCAATACTAGGTTTTTTTTAAACTATAATTTTCTAACTTCCATTCATATTTTTATTTGAAATAAATTTAAAAGTTGATATTTAATATTGTTAAGTCCCTTGAGGTGCAAATAGAGATAACTGGTCTATTAAATATATATGCTCCTATAACTATTCTAACAGCCTATATACTGGACATTCAACTTCACTGCCAAAGCAAGACACAATCTGTTGCTTCATCTCTGCTAGGGCCGTCACTGACAATGCTGTTCATGTGTACCCTCGTGGGGAATGGTGGAGCAGGAGGAAAATAGAGACAGGATTCTCGGGATTAGCGCTGATCCCAGGGTGCTGTCAAATTTCTAGAAGATAATAATGAGAGATGATGTAATTAAAATTGGATTCCCTGAGACCATCTACACAACTTATAAAAAATGGCTAAGGAGTCCATCTCATGTCGGTGTGACACGACAGACAAGGGGACACTAGGTTGTGACATCTCACAGATGAGGGTCCCTCCCCTGGGTGTGTGACAACTGAAAGACTGCGGGAGCAAATCCTCCCTGTGTGTGTGACACGACATACAGAGGGACCCTCTCCCTGTGTGTGTGGATAGTGAGGCCCTTCCCTATGTGTGTTACAGTGCAGACTGAGGGAGGCCTCATATCCCCTGTGTGTGTGACATGGACAGACGGGGGTCCACAATCTCCACTGTGTGTGTTGACAGTGACAGACGGAGGGGACCTCTCTCTCTCTGTGTGGGACACTGACAGACTGAGGGTCCCATCTCCGTGCGTGTTTTGTGACACTGACGATGAGGGAGCCCCTCTCCCTGTGGTTGTGACAGTGACAGACTGAGGGAGCCCCTTCCCTGTGTGTGACAGTGTGACAGATGAGGGAGCCACTCCCCCTGTGTGTGTGACACAGGGACAGGACTGAGGGAGCCCCTCTCCCTGTGTGTGATGACACTGAACAGGACGAGGGAGCCCCTTCCCTGTGTGTGTGACCGTGACAGACTGAGGGCCTCCCCTATCCCTGTGACTTAGAGATGAATCACAGACACAGACAGAGCTGCTGTTTATACAGAATTGGAGAATTGTCCCTTTTATAATATGGTGTGTGTTATAAACAATTAGCTGTGGAAGTTGTATATGTGCTGGGGTCAGGGCGAGGAATGCAATGTCTGGTGTTGTTGTAAATATGAAGAATAATCTGAGTGGGGGCTGGAGACGTATATTGGGGGGACTTTTCCAATAACGTGGGCATAAGCTATCAGCGAAAACCTTTTTCAAACAAGCAAACCTGCAGATGTAATATGTCAGAAGTAGTTTAATTGATATTTATAACTTTTTGTTGTCGGATAACGTGAACATGTGGGTTGTGTGTGTGGGTGTGTGGGTGTGTGTGTGTGTGTGTGTGTGTGTGTGTCGTTGTGGGTGTGTGTGTGTGTGTGTGTGTGGTGTGTGGTGTGTGTGTGTGTGGTGTGTGTGTGTAGTGTGTGCTTGTGTGTGTGTGTTTGACATGACAAATGAGGGAGCCCCTCTCCTATGGTGTGACCAGTGTCAGAATGAGGAGCCCCCTCGGTGCTGGGGGGTGTGTGTGTGTGTGGTGTGTGTTGTGTGTGTGTGGTGTGTGTGTGTGTGGGTGTGTGTGTGTGTGGTTGTGTGTGTGGTGTTGTGTGTGTGAGTGTGTGTTGTGTGTGTGGTGTGTGTGTGTGTGTGTGTGTGTTGTGTGTGTTTTGTTGTGTGTGGACACTAAACAGACTGAGGGTCCCCTGTGTTGTAACAAATGACAAAACTGAGGGAGCCCCCTGCCGTGTGGTGACACGGACAGACTAAGGGAGCCCTTTCTCCTGTGTGTGTTGACTGACAGACTGAGGGAGCCTCTCTCCACTGTGTGTGACACTGAAGCCTGAGGATCATATCTCCATGGTCTGGGACCGGGACAGAAGTGAGGGATCCCTATCTACTGTGGTGTGGGGGTTGACAGTGACAAACGAGGGGAGCCCCTCTCCCTCTGTGTGTGAAGTGGACAGACTGAGGGATACCTCCCCTGAGTTGTGTGACAATACAGACGGAGGGATCCCTATCATGTGTGTGTGTGGGGGTGACCGGGGGACAGGACTGAGGATCCCACTATCCGTGTGTGTGGGGGGTGACAGGACAGACTGAGGGAGCCCCTCTCCCTCGTGGTGTGACAGTGACAGACTGAGGGAACCCTCTCGGAGGTGGGACATGACAGATGAGGGATCCCCTATCCTGGTGGTGTGGGGGTGACGGGGACAGCTGAGGATCACTACCGTGTGTGTGGGGAGGGGGACATTGACAGGACTGAGGGACCCAACTCCTGGTGATGTGTTGTGTGTGGTGTGTTTGTGTGTGACACTGAAAGACGAGGTTCCACTGGTTTGTAACAATGGACAAACTGAGGGAGCCCCTCTCCTGTGTGTGTGACACTGACAGAATGAGAGCCCCTCTCCCTGTGTGTTTGTGGACACGGACAGACTGAGGGAGCCTCTTCTGTGTGTGACATGACAGCCTGAGGATCATATCGTCCTCGTGTCGTGTGTGACAGTGCAGGATTGAGAACCCCTCTCCTGGTGTGTGGTGGACCATGGACAGGACTGAGGCACCCCCATCCTGTGTGTGTGCCAGAGTGACAGACGAGGGCGTCCCCCCTCCCTGGTTGTGACATGACCGTACTGGAGAGGCCCTCTCCGTGTGGTGACAGTGACGACTGAGGGAAGCTCTCCTCTCCCTGTGTTTGTGTAAACTGAAGACTGTGAGAAACCCCTCTCCCTGTGTGGGTGTGTGTGTGTGTGTGGGTGGGTGTGTGGGTGTGGTGTGTGGGTGTGGTGTGTGTGTGTGTTGTGTGTGTGTGTGTGGTGTGTGGTGTGTGTGTGTGTGTTTGCGTGTGGTGGTGTGTGTGGGTGTGTTGTGTGGGTGTGTGTGTGTGAAAGGGAAGACTGAGGCAGCCCCTTTCCCTGTGTGTGTGAAAGTGACAGATTAGGAGCCCCTCCCTCCCTGTGGTGTTGTGACGTGACAGAATGAGGAAGGCCCCTCTCCGCTGTGTGGGTAGTGACAAGTGACAGACTTAGGGAGCCCTCTCCTGTGTGTGTGACAGTGACAGACTGAGGGAGCCTCTCTGTGGTGTGTTGACACTAAAAGACTCTGAATGGAGCCCTCTCCTGTGTTGTGTGGACACTGACAAATGAGGAGCCACTATCACTGGTGTGTGACACGAAGACTGAGGGAGCACCTCTCCCTGTGTGTGTAGTGACAGGACAGACTGATGGTGTCCCTATCCTGTGTTTGTGTGGACATGACAGACTGAGGGAGCCCGCTCTCGTGTGTGGTGACACGACAGGACTGAGGGAGATCTCTCCTGGGGGATGGACACTGACAGAACTGGAGGCGCCCCCTCTCCCTGTGTGTTGTGGACACTGACAGACTGAGGGATGCCTCTCTCCTGTAGGGTGACACTGACAGCCATGAGGTCATATTCCCGGTGTGTCGGGGTGACAGTGAAAACAGGGGGGAGCACCCTCCCTGTGTGTTTTGGGACAGTGACAGACTGAGGAGCCCCATCATCATGTGTTTGTGTGACTACGACAGGACTGAGAGAATCCATCTCCTTGTGGTGTGACAGGACAGCGAAGGAATGGGAGCCCAAAATCAATGTGTGTGTTGTTGACAGTGAAGACAGGGAAGAAAATATCCAATGTGTGTGGGACACATGAAAGAATGTGAGAACCATATCAGTGTGTGTGTGTGGTAGGTGTGTGTGGTGTGTGGTGGTGTGTGTGTGGTGTGGTGTGTGTGTGTGGTGTGTGTGTGTGTGTGTGGTGTGTGTGTGGTGTGGGTGTGTGTGTGTGTGACAGGGAACCAGGAATAGCAGCCCCTCTCCACTGTGTGTGTGAAGGACAGAATGAGGGAGCCCCTCTCCCTTGTGTTGTACAGTGCACAGACTGAGGGAGCCCCTTCCCCCACTGTGTGTGTGACCTGACAGATGAGGGAGCCCCTCTCCCGGGTGACAAAGAAAGAGAGGGAGCCCTCTCCCTAGGTGTGGACAGTGACAGATAGAGAGGAGCCCTGTTCCCTGGTGTGTGTGACCACTGACAGATTATGGAGGGAGCACTCCCCTGTGTGTGTGACATAGACAGACTGAGGGAGCACCATCTCCCTGTGTTTTGTATAATACAGCTGAAGGTGAGTGTACCCATGTTCTGTGTGTGGTGTTGACACTGACAGACTGAGGGATCCCCTCTCCCTCTGTGTGTGACAGTGTAGAACGAGGGAGCCCCTCTCGTTGTGGTGTGTGGTGGTGTGTGTGTGTGTGTGTGTGTTGTGTGTGGTGTGGTGTGTGGTGTGTGTGTGTGTGTGGTGGTGTGTGTGTGGGGGTGTGTGGTGTGTGTGTGGGTGTGTGTGGTGAGGTGTGTGGTGTGTGTTGTGGGTGACACATAAACAGCTGAGGGTCCCCTGTGTTTGTAACAATGACAAAACTGAGGGAGCCCCTCTCCTGGGTTGTGACACTGACAGACTAAGGGAGCCCTTCTCCTGTGTGTGTGACTGACAGACTGAGGGAGCTCTCCCTGTGTGTGACCACTGACAGCCTGAGGATCATATACTCCGTGGTCTGGAGACGGGACAGGACTCGAGGGGATCCCCTATCCTGTGTGTTGTGGGGGTGGGTGACAGTGACAGACTAGGGAGCCACCTCTCCTCGTGTGTTGACAGTGAAGGACTGATTGCGGATACCATCTCCTGGGTGACAATGACATGACCGGATCCCGATATCCTTGTGTGTGTGGGGTGACGGACAGCAGACTGAAGGGATCCACTATCGTGGGTTGTGGGGTGACAGTTGGACAGAATGAGGGAGCCCCTCCCTCATGTGTGTGACAGTGAAGACTGAGGTGATACCCTCTCCTGAGTGGTGACACTTGACAGAATGAGGGATATCCCCTATCCTGTGTGGGTGTGGGTGGGGTGGACCGGACAGAACTAGGGGGATCCCACTATCCTGTGTGTTGTGGGGGCGGTGCTGACATTGACCGTTACTTCGATGGAGCCTCAACTGCCCCGTTGATTGTGTGGGAAGTGGTGTACAGTTGTCATCGCCTTCAAGGCCACCAAGCCAGGCAGCACATTAAGAAAGTGGACAAGGACAAAGGTGTCCTACTTTGTCATCGGTCCAAGCATTTTCATTCAGCTTTGCATGTGTGTGATGTGGTTGTCCCTTTCCCCTCCCTTCCAAGAACACGACATCCAAACCCAACCCGGGGTAATCATCTTTGGGTGTAACGAGGGCTCCTCCATGGCATTCTGGTGCATGCTGGGATATCTTGGCCTCCTGGCCACCATCAGCTTCATTGTTGCCTTCCTAGCCAGGCGTCTCCCTGACAGTTTCAACGAGGCCAAGTTCATCACCTTCAGTATGCTGGCCTTCCTCAGTGTCTGGGTGTCCTATATCCCAGCCTCCCTCAGTGCACGTGGCAAGTACACCGTGGCCATGGAGGTTTTCGCAATCCTGTCCTCCAGCTGGGCTCTGGTGGTCTGTATCTTTGTGCCCAAGTGCTATAT
>WSYH01016920.1:0-12558 GCA_036426205.1 Ascaphus truei
TATATATATATGTTTAAATTTATTTACATTCATTGGATTACGTAGGTGCGCTGCGGTGCCAGGTATGTACGTAGGGGTGATGCGCGTGACGCGTATGTAAGTAGGTGCGCTTGCTGGGTGCCGGTATGTACCTAGGTTGCTGCGGTTTTGCCAGATGGGATGTACGTAAGGCTGTGCTGCCCCGGTTGCCGGTTATTGTACGTGTAGTGTACGCTCCGGCTTGCGGTATGTACGTAGGTGCAGCTGCGGTGCCGTATGTAATATTCGTGTGTGCTGCCCTGTGCAGGTTGACGTAGTGTTGCATGATGCGGTTGCCGGTATGTACGTAGTGTGCTCGGTGGTGCGGTATGTACTTAGGTGGCCTGGCTGCGGTGCCGGTATGTAGTTTATTGGTGCGATGCCCATTCTTTTTTGGTTTCTTTGTGCCGGCATGACGTAGGATGGCTGCTGGTGCCTCGGCAATGTACGTTAGCTCCCGTGCGCTTGCCGGGTGCTGCCGGTTATGTACGAGGGGCGCTGCCTGGGGTGCTGCCGGTATTGTTTTACGGGTTGCGCTGCGGTGCCGGTATGTACGTAGGTGCGCTGCGGTGCCCGGTATTACGTAGGGGTAGCTGACTGGTGCCGTGGTATGTACGTAGGTGACGCGGCGGTTGCGGTATGTACGTAGAGTTGCGCTGACGGTGCTCTTTGGTATGTACGTAGAGTGTGCTGCGGTGCCGGTATGTTACGTAGGTGTGCTGCGGTTGCCTTTGATGTACGTGGGGGCCCGCTGCGGCGTGCGGTATGTACGGAGAGTGCTTGCGGTGCCAAGGGTTTCGGTTATCCGTACGTAGGTGCTGCATGCCCCACGGTGAACCCCCGGCTATAGTACGTAGCGTGTGATGCGGGTGACGGTCACTGCCTACATTGTACGGCTGTGATGACCTCCCGGTCTTGCCCCGGCTCATGTACGCTAGTCTGAGATTTCTGACACGGTGAAGGTAGCCCCCGGCCCGCATGGCGTATGTCACGTTAGCGCTGCCTGCCCCCCGGGCCGCCGACCGCCCCCCCAGTATGGTGCCGCACGCGTCCCTTGCGACGGCCGTCCTACCCGTACCGTCGTGTGCTGCGCGTGCCTTCTTTTTCCGGTCACTCGTTAAGTCGACCGGTCCCCCGGGATGCCTTCCCCCCCTAGGCCCAATGCAGGTATGTACGTAGGTGCCCCTGCAGGAGCGCTGACGGTCGGTTAGCTTTATTTGTAGGTGCCGGGATGCCCCTCGGTGCCTTTCCGCGACCCACCTGTTATCGAGTGTGAAGGACCCCCCCCTTCTTTGTTTCCTGACCCCGGTACCTGTCCAAGTAGGGTCATGTACGTTTAGGACTGCTGCGATGTACCCCCGGTCCCCCCCCCCCCTGACCCGGGTATCGTACCGTAGGTGTGATGACACGGCCCCCTGCCCAGCCATACTGTGCAGTAGGTGTGCTGATCCCCTGGCTGCACCCCTTTTTGCGCTACCTGTAAGTAGGGCCATTACTTGTAGTTTGCATTTACCCCCCTTTCGGCCGGGGAGATATCGTAAGCTATGTGTGATGACTTCCCTCCCCCCCGTGTTTCCACTTGCCACCTTCGGTATGTAACCGTAGCGATCGTTCAGCGAGATCCTCTCCCTCCACCCCGGCTTGCATAGGTACTAAGTTTAGGGGTGTCGCTTTTCTTGGATCGCGGAACGGGAGTGTACATGGAGGTAGTGATTTTTCCCCCCTCTTCGCCGTGATGGTATGGAAAGCTGAGGACGGTGCGGCTTTTGATGTGACTTTTTCCGGGCCGCCACAGCTCGGAGGGATTAGGACGGTTTCCAGTGAGCGAATTGAATGGCATTTCGGACCATTTCATTTAGCATGGCCACATCGTTTCTTTCTCATGTTCCCGTTTCGTCATTTTAACCCCCCCCCCCCCCCCCCTCCCTTTTCCTTTCCCCCTTTTTCTTTCCCCCTTCCTTTTCCCCTCCGGTTACTGTCACGAGTGGGATGCCCTGGTGCATGGTTATGTAGTACGAGTGTGCTGAGGTGCGGGACTGTAGTGGGTGCGCGCCCCGGTTTTCCTGAACCTGCGTACGCGTAAGTAGGGTGTGCCTCGACCCCGGTATGACATGGTATGCTACGTAGGCTGATGAGGTTCTCCTCTGAAGGTACTGTACGGAGGTTCTGATGCGTCTTCTTCCCGGTGACCCGTATTACCGCTCACGGCCTGTGATTGAACCTCCGCGGCGTATCAGATCTTCTTCCCACTCTTTTTTCTTCCCCCTGAACCCGGTATGACGGTGGCTTTGCGGCTTTCTCCCCCACCACATTTGGTTGCAGGTATGTGACGTCAGGTTAAGCTGCACGGTTCCCTGACCCGTTACCGCTACCGGGGCCACTTGGCTTGCCCTCCCCCGGTTGCAACCCCCTGGGTAGTGTACCCCCGTAGTGTCCATGTAAGTAGGGGTGACGGCCTTGCCGGTATTCGTACGTAGGTGATTGCCCCGCTCGCCCGGTGGTTAGTACGTACGGTGTTGATGACTCCCGCGCCCTGTCACCGGTATGCTAAGTAGTGTCGCTGCGGTGACCGCCGTATGTACGTTAGTTGTGAGGAGGCGCCGGTTGAAGCGGACTGTACCGGATGGGGTATGTACGTATTTGCGTGTGCTGCTCCCCGGTGCACGTCATGTACGTACAGGTAACGCCTGCTGGTTGACACCGGTATGCTACGTAGGTGTGCTCCGGTTGCCCCCAGCGTCCAGGTAGTAGGCTGTGACCTGCACAGGTGCCGGTATGTACGGTAGGTGATGCGGTCCGCTCCGGAAGGTACTGTACGTAGGTGGTGCTGCACTGGCCTGACCCGGTACTGTACGCCTCAGGCCTCCACTACACGGTGCGCCTGCATCGGTTGACGTTGGTACCTGTACGTAGGTGAGGATGCCCAGGTGCCGGTTATTGTAACGTATTGCGATTGCAGCGTGCCGGGTATGTCGTTATGGTGCGTCGCCCCCGGTGCTGAGGTTATGTTACGTAGGGTGCTGAGGTGCCCGATGTTACGTAGGTGTGCGCGGTGCCCGGTATGTACGTAGGTGGATGTACGTAGGTGTCGCCGGGTGCCGGTAGTAAGTAGGTGGTGCTGAGTGCAGGTATGGACGTAGGTGCGCGCGGACGGTGCCGGTATGTACGTAGGTGTGCTGCGGTGCCGGTATGTACGTAGGTGTGCTGCGGTGCCGGTATGTACGTAGGTGTGCTGCGGTGCCCGGTATGTACGTAGGTGTGCTGCGGTGCCGGTATGTACAGAGAGGTGCCGCTTGCGGTGCGGTAGGTACGAGGGTGTGCTGCGGTGCCGGTATCGTACGTGGTCTGCGGGTGATGGTGAGTGGTAGGTACGTAGGTGCTGCGGAAAGGGCGGTGTATGCTACGTAGGTGCGCTGCGGTGCCGGTATGTACGTAGGTGCGCTGCGGTGCCGGTATGTACGTAGGTGCGCTGCGGTGCCGGTATGTACGTAGTCGCTGCGGTCTTTGCCGGTATGGACGTAGGTGAGTGCGGTGCAGGTAGTAAGTAGGTGCGCGCGGTTCATGCCGGTATGTACGAGGTGCGCTTGCCTGGGGCTGTCGCCGGTGAGGTAAGTAGCGAGGAGGGCCGGGTGCCGGGATGTACGTAGGTGACGATTGGGAGGGGCCCGCAGGTATTTATGTACTAGGGGTGAGCTGAGGTGCCTGGTCTGTACGTAGGTGAGCTGCGGTGCCGGTATGTACGTAGGTGTGCTGCGGTGCCGGTATGTACGTAGGTGTGCTGCGGTGCCGGTATGTACGTTAGGTGTGCTGCGGTGCCGGTATGTACGTAGGTGTGCTGCCATTACAGGGATTGAAGGTAATGTTACGAGGTGCGATGCGGCATGGTTGAAGGTTATGCATACGTGGGTGAGGACTCTGCGTGCTCTCGGCCGGTGACGGATGGGAGTAGGTGCGCTTTGCGTGCCGGTATGTAAGTAGGTTGCTGCGGTGCCGGTGTACGTAGGTGTGCTGCGTGGCAGCCCCTCACACGTAGTTCGTGGCTGGAATGTTATCTGGTCATGGGGCACAGCTTCCGACATTTGTCAATGTGTATGACAAACTCCTGACTTTCGCCCCCACATGTATCCGACACGTATGAGATAATCCTGCCTACTGTCTCGCCTATAACCCTTGCGTACTGAAAGTACTCTGTCATACCCTCGTACTAAGTACTGTCTGCATACCCTGCAGTACTGAACGTATGTTGAATACCTGGTACTGAACGTACTGTCTGCCATACTGCGTACTGAACGTACGTCTGTCATACCCTGCGTACTGAATACGTCTGCCATTCACCCTGCGTATTGAACGTACTGTCTGTCATAACCCTGCGTACTGAAACGTACTGTCTCCATAACCCTGCGTACTGAACGTACTTGTCTGTAATACTCCTGCGTGCATCTGAATCGTACATGATTCTGTCGACACTGCGTAACTGACGTCTGTCTGTCATACCCTGGTACTGAACGTACGCTGTAACTGCGTAACTAGTCTGCCATACCCTCGTACTGAACGTACTGTCGGCCATACCCTGCGTACTGACGTACTGTCTGCCATACCCCTGGCGTACTGAAAGCGTACTGTCTGTTCATACCCTGCGTACCTGAACGTACTGTCTGCATAACTGCGTTACTGACGTACTGTCCTGCCATACCTGCGTATGAACGTACTGTCTGTCATCCCTGCGTACTGAAGTACTGTTGCCATACCCTGCGTACTGAACGTACTGTCTGTCATACCTGCGTACCTGAACGTACTGTCTGCTCATACCCTGCGTACTGTCTGCCATAACCTGCGTACTGGCGTACTGTCTGTCAATACCCTGCGTACTGACGTACTGTCTGTCATACCCTGCGTACTGAACGTACTGTCTTCTACCTGGTACTGTCTGCCATACCCTGCGTACTGAACGTACTGTCTGTCATACCCTGACGTACTGAACGTACTGTCTGCCATACCCTGCGTACTGAAACGTACTGTCTGCCATACATGCGTACTGAACGTACTGCTACCTGCGTATAAGTAGTCTCATACCCTGCGTACTGGGCGTACTGTCTGTCATACCCTGCGTACTGAACGTACTGTCTTCATACCCTGCGTACTGAACGTACTGTCTGTCATACCCTGCGTACTGAGCGTACTGTCTGTCATCCTGCGTACTGAACGTATGTATGCCTACCCTGCGTATGAACGTACTGTCTGCCATACCTGCGTACTGAACGTACTGTCTGTCATACCCTGCGTACTGAACGTACGTGTCATACCCTGCGACTGAACGTACTGTCTGTCATACCCTGCGCTACTGAACGTACTGTTGTCATACCCTGCCGTACTGTCTGCCTACCCTGCGTATGACTACTGTATGTCATACCTGCGTACTGAACGTACTGTTCTGCACACCCTGCGTACTGAGGTACTTCTGTCATCCTGCGTACTGAGCGTCTGTCTGTCATACCATGCGTACTGAACGTACTGTCTGCAATAACCCTGCGTACTGAAATACTGTCTGCCATACCCTGCGTACTGAACGTAATGTTGTCATCCCTGCGTACTGAACGTACTGCTGTCATACCCTGCGTACTGAGCGTACTGTCTGTCCATCACTGCGTACTGAGCGTACTGTCCTGGTCATACCTGCGTCATGAACGTACTGTCTGTCATACCCTGCGTACGTGACAACGTACTGTCTGCCATACTGCGTATAGCGTATGTCTGTCATACCCTGCGTACTGAACGTACTGTCTGTCATACCTGCGTACTGAGCGTACTGGCTGTCATCCTGCGTACCCGCGTACTGAACGTACTGTTGTCATACCCTGCGTACTGAACGTACTGTCTGTCAGACCCTGCGTACTGAGCGTACTGTCTGCCATACCTGCGTACTGAACGTACTGTCTGTCATACCCTGCGTACTGAACGTACTGTCTGTCATACCCTGCGTACTGAACGTACTGTCTGTCATACCCTGCGTACTGAACGTACTGTCTGTCCATTACCCGCGTACTGACGTACTGTCTGTCATACCTGCTACGAACGACTGTCTGTATACCCTGCGTACTGACGTACTGTCTGTCATACCCTGCGTACTGAGCGATACTGTCTGGTCATACCCTGCGTAACTGAACGTACTGTCTGTCGTACCTGCGTACTGAACGTACTGTCTGTCGTACCCTGCGTACTGAACGTACTGCCCTGTCATACCCTGCGTACTGAACGTACGTCTGTCATAACACTGCGTACTGAAACGTACTGCTGTCAACCCTGCGTACTGAACGTATGTCGTCATACCCTCGTATGACGTATGCGTTCATACCTGCGTACTGAACGTACTGTCTGCCATACCCTGCGTACTGAACGTACTGTCTGTCTACCCTGCTGAGTACTGTATGCTCCACATGACTACTGTCTGCAACCCTGCGTACTGAACGTACTGTCTGCATACGCGTAATGACGTACTGTCTGTCATACCCTGGTACTGAAGCGTCCTGTCTGTCATACCCGCGTACTGAGCGTAATGTCTGTCATACCCGGTACTGAACGTACTGTGTCTGCATACCCTGACGTTACTGAACGTACTGTCTGTCATACCTGCGTAGCTGAACGTACTGTCTGTCATACCCTGCTACTGAACGTTACGGTCTGTCATACCCTGCGTACTGAACGTACTGTCGCCATAACCTGCGTACTGAACGTACTGTCTGCCATACCCTGCGTTACTGAGCGTACTGTCTGCCATACCCTGCGTTCTGACGCGTACTAGTCTGCCATACACTGCGTACTGAGCGTACTGTCTTGCCATACCCTGCGACTAGACGTACTGTCTGGCATACCTGCGTTACTGTGTCTGCCATACCCTGCTACTGACAACGTACTGTCTTCATACCCTGCGTACTGAAGCGTACTGGTCTGTCATACCCTGCGTACTGAACGTACTGTCTGTCATACCTGCGTACTGAACGTAGCGTACTGTCCATAACCTGCGTACTGAACGTACGTCTGTACCATAACCCTGCGTACTGAGACGTACTGTCTGTTCATACCCTGGTACTGAACGTATGTCGTCATACCCGCGTACTGAACGTACTGTCTGCCATACCCTGCGTACTGAACGTACTGTTGTCTTCGCCATAGACTAGCGTACTGTCTGCCATACCCTGGTACTGACGTACTGTCTGCCAACCTGCGTAACTGAGCGTACGGTCTGCCATACCCTGCGTTTTTACTGAGGTTATGGTTGCCATACCTGCGTGACTGTCGTAACCTGTTACTGCCTATGACCCGGTGCGTACGTCTGCACATACCCTGCGTACTGAAAGTACTGTCTGTCAATAACCCGGCGTACTGAGCGTACTGTCTGTACAGTCCGTGCGTACCTGAACGTACCTGTCTGTCATACCTGCGTAAC
This sequence comes from Ascaphus truei, assembly GCA_036426205.1. Classification (NCBI taxonomy): domain Eukaryota; kingdom Metazoa; phylum Chordata; class Amphibia; order Anura; family Ascaphidae; genus Ascaphus; species Ascaphus truei. The sequence goes on from WSYH01016920.1 coordinate 7,463, forward strand.
TGAGCGTACTGGTCTGCCATACCCTTGCGTACTGAACGTATGTCTGTCATACCCTGCGTACTGAACGTACTGTCTGTACATACCCTGCGTACTGACGTACTGTCTGCCTACATGCGTACTGACGCTGGACGTCTGCCATACCCCTGCGTACTGAACGTTACTGTCTGTCATACCCTGCGTACCTGAAGCGTACTGTCTGTCCTAACCCTGCGTGACTGAAACGTACTGTCTGTCATACCCTGCGTACTGAGCGTACTGTCTGTCATACCCTGCGTACTGAACGTACTGTCTGTCATACCCTGCGTCTGAACGTATCTGCATACCTGCGTACTGTTGCCATACCCTGCGTACGGAGTTACTGTCTGTCAACCCTGCGTACTGAGCGTACTGTCTGTCATACCCGCGTATGAACGTACTGTCTGTCATACCCTGCGTACTGAACGTACTGTCTGTTCATACCCTGCGTACTGAACTACGTCTGTCATACCCTGCGTATAACGTACTGTCTGTATACCCTGCGTATCTGAACCGTACTGTACTGTCATACCACTGGCGTACCTGAAGTACTGTGTCATAACCTGCGCTGAACGTAACTGTCGTCATACCCTGCGTACGGAGAACGTACTGTCGTCATACCTGCCCTGCGTTCTGAGAGTACGTCTGTCATACCTGCGTACTGAGCGAATGTAGTCTACCCTGCGTACTGAAGTCACTGTCTGGATACCTGCGTACTGAATCGTACTGTCTGTCATAACACTGCGTATGAACGTACGTCGTCACCTGTTACACTACCCACCCTGCGTACTGAACGGACTGTCTGTCATACCTGCGTACTGTACGCGGTACTGTCTGTATACCATGCGTACTGCAACGTACTGTCTGTCATACCGGAGTACTGATACTGTACGTCGTCAGTACCCTGCGTACTGAACGTACTGTCTGCCATACCCTGCGTACTGAGCGTACTGTCTGTCATACCCTGCGTACTGAGCGTACTGTCTGTCATACCCTGCGTACTGAACGTACTGTCTGTCATACCCTGCGTACTGAACGTACTGTCTGTCGTACCCTGCGTACTGAACGTACTGTCTGTCATACCCTGCGTACTGAACGTACTGTCTGCCATACCCTGCGTACTGAACGTACTGTCTGTCATACCCTGCGTACTGAACGTACTGTCTGCCATACCCTGCGTACTGAACGTACTGTGTAATATTATCGATCCCGTGTTAGTACAGTATTTATTTTACCGGAGCACACGTTGAGAGTTGCCCCTCGTTGTGTCCTGGGTACAGAATATTGTTGTGATATATTGAGATACTAAGTCTGCTAATATTTGAGGCGCCCCAGTAAATAGTTGGAAAAGTGAGACGCTCGGTTTGGGTATTGAAACTTGGGACAGTAAGCAGGTCGCTGCAGGCTGATCTCGGGCGATACCTTCTGCGTACAGTGGGTGCGAGAAGCCCGCTCAAATAACTGGGCAACTTGTCCAGAATGTCTTCATAGATGGGCAGAATTTTTGTTTTACCTTACGTGTGGACTCGAGCTAACCTAGTCCTGTGGGTAATCCCAGGAATGGGGGCTGTAGTTGCATAATGAGACTGACTGACTGATTTGTGGAGGTGAGTTTGGGACGATGTAGCACACACTATATCCCTATAGTCAGTTCTGACCCTGGGAATAGGGCAGGATTTGTAAACAATAGAAAAACCCTGTTCTGAGTGAATGTACAATAACTTAGTGTATGATGCACATACAAAGATCATGTCACACGTGCACACTATTAATGGGTACTAAAACATGCCTGTCTATAAAGTGTCCAGGTTGCTACAGGATTTGGATGTCCGCTTGTCAATCTGCCATTATCCAAAGAGATTACCATCTAATTTTTTATGCCTGAGGCACAGGGAGAAAGTGGCCTGCTTAGGTTGATTACACTGCTATGCCGGCCCGTTACCCAAGCACTGAGCCACCCCTTCCTCTGTACCTGTGCTGCTGGGAATGGCAGTGCCCATGATGACGTACTTCTCTTCTCCCTCAGGAACGTCACCCCAAGCCGATAAACTGGCGGCGTCAATGGGAAAAAAGCAAAACAAGAAGAAAATGGACGAGGTTGCGGACGAGGAAGAGGAGGAGTACGTTGTGGAGAAGGTGTTGGACCGGCGAGTGGTGAAAGGGAAGGTGGAGTACCTGCTCAAGTGGAAGGGATTCTCTGAGTAAGTGGAGGTGATGTGGCCGTCGTACATTGGAGTGCTGACGCTGTCTGTACAGAATAACACCGGTTTATCCCGGGCGCCTGGAAAGATTAAAGACTTGGGGTGGTTTCAGTTCCCTTATCTTCTTCCCTTTGGATGTATTGCTGCCACTTGAGCCTCTTGTAGCTTGGAAAGGGAGGACGGGAATCGTACATCTGGTTACATCGCTTCCTCCACCCATTATAAAATGCTCTCCTGTCACCGTATCACTTAGTAAAGGATCTGTCTGGGTTATTTCATTTGGGATTAATATACGAGCCCTTTGTAGGGTTCTTCATAGAACACATTTTAGGGATTCCAGTTTATGGGTTTAAAAACTGGGAAAAACACCAACTTGTGGTTAAAACCAGGAATGAAAAATTGTGCCGTGGAGGAAACGCTGGCAAATCGAGGCGTGTATAAAAACCACTAAAAAATCGGCCACAGAGACACACACCACATTTGTGTCCATTTTGTTTCAGTAACACTGGTTTGTTATTAAAATAAACCATAGGGAAAAGAAAACATAACAGAGCCCCCATCATTGTGCAGAGCGGCTTTCCAAAGCTCCCAGGTTCCTGGTGCCCTGTTGGTGATCCCAGTGATGGGGGCTGTAGTTGCATAACGAGACTGGTTTGGGGCGCTGTACCACACACAGTAATATCCCTCTAGTCAGTAATTGGTATCGGCTGTGCACTGTGCTTCCTGGCCCTGGGAATGGGGCAGGATTTGTAAACAATCGCCCTGTTCTGAGTGAATGTACAATCACGTAGTGTATGACGCACATACAAAGATCATGCCACATGTACATACATACATGTAATGGGTACTAAAACATGCATGTCTATAACGTGTGTCCAGGTTGCTACAGAATTTTGATGTCCGCTTGTTAATCTGCCATTATCCAATGAGATTGCAATCACATTTTGTGATGCCTGAGGCACAGGGAGAAAGTGACCTGCTTCGGGTGATTACACTGCTATGCCGGCCCGTTACCCAAGCACTGAGCCACCCCTTCCTCTGTACCTGTGCTGCTGGGGATGGGGAGCCTTGTATGTCTTTCCCCCGCACACTGCTATGCCGGCCCGTTACCCAAGCACTGAGCCACCCCTTCCTCTGTACCTGTGCTGCTGGGAATGGGGCGCCTTGTATGTCTTTCCCCCGCACACTGCTATGCCGGCCCGTTACCCAAGCACTGAGCCACCCCTTCCTCTGTACCTGTGCTGCTGGGGAATGGGGCGCCTTGTATGTCTTTCCCCCGCACACTGCTGATGTTATCCTGTAAGTACAGCGCAGATCAGCTCTCCCGCGTGGTACAGAAATCCCTGTGCTGTTTACAGTGAGGATAATACCTGGGAGCCGGAGGAGAACCTGGACTGTCCTGATCTCATCGCAGAGTTCCTGCAGTCGCAGAAAACCGCGCACGAGGCCGAGAAATCGGAGGGCAGCAAGCGCAAACCGGACTCCGACAGCGAGGTCGGGGAGGAGAGCAAGCCCAAGAAAAAGAAAGAGGAGGTGAGGCCGCGCTGAACTCTGACACGGAGCCATTCCCATTGACACGGAGCTAACCCATTGGCTGATGGTATCCATGACGATAGACAGCCAGCCTCCTGTCAGGAAGTTCAATTCTTTACAGGGGTGTCAGTTTGCATTGTAACATCAAGTGTTGGGGAACCCCTTATTGTACTTTATAGGGTTAGTGACACCCTTCCCTGTTTAACGGATCTACCCGGGACAGTCAAGAGACACACGGGGCTGGCATCACCGCAGACACCAGAGGCCTGGATTAAAGGGCAATGTATAAAATATCACCGACTCGCACGTGAACTTGTCCTGGCGAGAGACAGGTGCCACTAACCACGTAAACCCTTCAGTGTTACAGTGGCCTTCAGTATATCGTGTACGTATGTATGTATGTGTACACACACTGTCCCTGCGTTTTGCTCAGACACGGTTGGTTTCTGTTTCAGGCGGAGAAGCCGCGTGGCTTTGCGAGGATGTATGTGTGTATGTATGTATATATATGTGTGTGTGTGTGTATATGTGTGTACACACACTGTCCCTGCGTTTTCCTCAGACACGGTTGGTTTCTGTTTCAGGCGGAGAAGCCGCGTGGCTTTGCGAGGGCTTTGGAGCCCGAGAGAATAATCGGAGCCACGGATTCCAGCGGGGAGCTCATGTTCCTGATGAAGTGGTGAGTTCTGCGGGAGGTTGCGTGACCCTTTATTACAGCCAGCAGGCTTGTACACTGCAGTTTCCCCAGCACCGAGTGTTACTACTTCCCAAGCATTTCTACATTTCCCAGGTAATGTTTTCTGATGGGAAATTCACCTCACGTACCAGGTAAAATCCCACGGACTCTGCATGGCCACGCCAGCTGCCCGGCTCCATTCAGCGGCGAGTGAAGGCGCGTGTGTACCCCAGAACAGAATCTCTCGCACACAAGTCACTCCTAACATCAGACTAATAATAATACATCTTTATTACATTCCTAACTCGTCCGTAGAAAGGAACGGCGCACAAGCGCTGCGGTTAGTGTGTCTGTAGGGGCTCTGTCTCTATGTAATAGTGCTCATCCTCGTCTTAGAAATATGTATCTATTGCAGAGGTTAATTCTGGGGCATTTGTTCTTATCCAGTTTCTTCTTTAAATCAGAGTCTAAACCCACAGTCATTTGATCGCTGTATCTCCCAATTCGCAGTTTTATTTAGTGCAGTGAAAGCCCAAATTATTTGGGGTAAATAAAATATGCAAGTGATCTATAAGGCACAAACTTGTGGCAGGGTAAATTAATGAATGGCATTTCTAAGCCAGAGGTGGCAAACTCCAGTCCTTAAGGGCCACCAACAGGTCAGGTTTTCA